>JASZXS010000506.1:0-11052 GCA_035521475.1 Tremellales sp. Uapishka_1 | reverse complement strand
GGGGGGAGGTGGACCCTCAGCTTGCCTGTCAGTCTTGATGTGACTGCACGTATCAGTCGAGGACTTCATATGTCTGCAGGACGAGCGGAGACACTTGAGCATGCAATTAAGTCATATGTAGCAAGAACGCATGCGGGTATACTTATACTGATCTTCCTGTTTGCCAGGCAGACCCGGCACTGGACAACGACGGCCTTGGCTGGGCGTCTGGTACCGTAACCTGGACCGAAAGGGGGTCCTCTTTCACGCTGAATACAGACGGTAACTTCATCGACAGGGCGATTGCACTGGCAGAGAAGAGTGTCCCTTTTGATCCTCGCCGAGTCCTCAGGTCTGGCTGGAGTAACGGGGCCTCCATGGCACTCCTCTATGCTCTCAACACCACGGGCATTGCGTCCGCCAGTGTTTACTCGGCTCCTGATCTATACCGCGACTCGCAAGACCCATGCACGCAGCCTCCCTACCCAGGCTACTTGACTCCCACCCAAGACGTGCACAACTACTGCGACATCATCGGCACCTGCACGACTGGGCAGTACTTCTACACTGATTTGCGAAAGCGGTATCCCAAGCTGCCTTAGTCCCTTGTCATCATTGATGTTGTGACGACGGCCGTCAAGAGTCGAGATGCGTCTGCAAAGTGTGATCCACCTCGCCAGGGTGCATACGGACTGACCGAAGGAACAGACGCCCATCTGCGCTTCCCTACTGCACGCAACGCCGACACCTTCTTTGCCTTTTTCAAGAACCACCCCTTGCCTGCCAGTAGGTCATGGCCGCGCGCTTAGCCTGCCTAGTGATGTAGGAGACTTCAGAAGTACAGTGCATGTACGCTGTAATACCACCCCTATCCCGCTGATTCAGTCCTGAGCCGCTTGTGACCTCTTCAGCGCGAGCATCTTCTTCTTAATCTGTGAAGCCCACCGATATCCGCCTGATGGCGAATAGACCTTTGCCATAGATCGGAATGAGTGGTGAGAAGAGACAGATAGATCAATGAGGTGACGAAGGGAGACATATCAGTACTTGTGCTTATACAACAAAGGCTGGCTATTTGAGGACCTGCTGTGAATGAACATCGCATTGTCTCTTATGCTTCGGCACAGCAGACTTGCCGATAACAGATTCCCGCTAGGGATTCCTCCTACTTATCGCGATCGGTACAGCAAATTACTGAACAGTCATGAGTCTATGAAGCTCTTTCGGGTACTCAGACAAAGTATAAACAAAGCATTTTGCTACAACAGATTCACTTTGTGGCATCTCCGCACTAGCAAGGCTTGCACCAAGTTGTGTGTCTTGTAATCTTGAATTGTGTCCGCACCACAGTAAGAGGAGAAATCAATCTTATCAACATTGGACGTTTACGCTGTCGTCTTCAGTCGCTTGAGACCGACAAAAGCTTATCTGCACAGTACGTCTCCCGTTCTGTGCCACAGGACGGGCTCACATATCACCATCGAGTGGACACTGGTCGGTGATTTAGCTCGACAAATGGAATAGATACAAAGCAAAGAGCACGATATTATTAGGCAGGTCTCGCTCATGTAGCTCCGTGATCAGAGAAAGAAGTCCAAAAATCAGGGCTCCACAGCCGCAACTCGACTCTACCGTCACATGATCCCGGTCAGTGCTGCTCCCCGTCGCCCAGGGACGTGCTGATTGAGCCCAGACGGACGGCAAGACGTCCCAGTACATCGATCCGCAGTACTCGCACGGCAATGGGGCACCGCCCTTTCAGCAAATCGCGCAGGACGCCCAGGATCCAAACCATACGGTGCACCCCAACAACTCAAAAGTACGCTTCTACACCTGCACATGCACTCCACTTCGCAGACGACTGATGATCGCTTCAGCACCACGAGTGGTTACTCAACATGGGCTCAAAGTTCGGCAACGCCATGATGTGGGGAGCAGGGGCGATCTTCGGCGGGGACATGATCAACGACGCTTTCAAGCATGTGTAGCGATACATAGACCTATAGATCACATCTGCTTTTGGAGTCTCTCTACGGTCTGATGCCCACGGTCAGCGTTTGGTGAGGTGATGTGTGCGGACACGGACACGGACAGACCTAGGCTTCGGCTGTTGACTGAATCGTCGCCCAGAGGAACACAACAAGCGCCGGGGCGTCGATCATCCACAGACGACGCCCGTGCATGTGCAGCCAGCTTTTCATGGCGTCCACAGAGCTAAGTTCCGTACTGGTCAACGTTTTGTTGCCCTTCTTGACCGTTTCGAGTAATCCGAACGCTTTGCCTCCAAAGGGAATATGAATGATTGATAGTGTGAGTCCGGCGGCGTACAAGCCTATGGTCGATGCCGGGGCGCCTCTGGTGTAGAGACCATACAGCGTGACGAGTGACGAGGACAGGGTAAGGGGGAAGCTGAGCGCCGCCGGAGCCGGGCCCAAGGACTCTTGCCAGGCAGAGTAGTACTTGCCGACAGCTTCGTTGGCGTCGTCGTTATTCTGGGAGACGAGAGGGGCTAGGAGGTAGTACTCATCATAGCACCACTGGAAGGAAATGAGCGAGCCCAGGAGTGGGAGCAGGCGGGTGACGCCGTGGGGCAAGAGGGCGGGGGTGATGAGGGAGGAGACGGCGGACGTCAAGAAGATGGTCATCTGCCGCTTCATCCTGCAGCAGCGAAGTCGGCTGGGTCTGTCAACAGGAGACGCCTGTGGAACTGTCGTATGCTGGGGAAGAGACGGGTGCTTAGTAGCAATATATGAAGACAACATTCGTCGGACCTCTGAGACCGCGAGGTGAGTCCGGTGTCCGCTCGCCACCCCGGCCCGCGGCACCTCGGCCCGCGGCATCGTACTCAGCGAGGGCTGCGCCCGCGTGTGTGCATGTCCGTGTGGCTCTGCCAAATGTACAAGGTACTCCCCGTCCCCACTTTTCAGATATTTTCTCAGAGCTTAGTGACCTTAAGATGTGCTTATGATCACCCTTCATACCACTGAACTGAGCCAAACGACGAATGTGCCTTTTTACACAGTTCAGCATGCTTCCATAAAGCAAGCTTCACTTATATATGACGACGATCGTTATCCCAGACAGAGACGGGAAGAGGCCGGATGGGTCGCAGCTGAAATCAGCCAGTCGCTGACAGTACGATCGGGAAACGGTGAGGTACTGACATGGTCGGAAACGTCTGTCAGTGTGCCACGGCTCTGTGAAGCCATGAATCAAAGATGCTGTAAAGCGAGTCGTCTCGCTGACACGGGGGGAACAATGGTACGATACGGAGCAAGAGCAGCTGGACCACCCCGTACGGCGCGAAGCAGGAGAGTTAGGACAATGGTGAGCTGGAAGTCGTAGTGGTATGGGAGGTACGATGATTTACGTATGCAGAGGTGTGGACCCGCATGGATGAAAAACACGATCAGCCGCCATCCCTCACCAACAGAGGGAAGAAGTGCGTAGTCCAAGTAAGACCCGGGGGGTCGAGTCTCACAGAGCCAGGCTGAGAGTTGGGACATTGATGAGCCATTTGGTATGGAGGTGAGATAACTTGATGCGGTATGAGCTCGTTCCATCCGATGAATTGGGATCGATATCCGCTTTGCATACGGAAGGCAGCGAATGAGCTCACAAGAGATGTTTCGTTAGACACTCTGAAGCTTCCGTCAGGCATCCGGATCGATCAACATGCTCGATCTGATAATAGGGATGATGATGGTAAAATTCAGGCAATGGTCCAGCTTTCGTTCCTGTAAAGATGTCTAGAATGGAGAGGCAGGCAAGCTAGGAGGAAATGAGTTCCCGTTCCGCCTTCCAACTTCCGCGGCCCGCGGATCGAGGAGATACACTGTCATCGACTTGGCGAGATATAGAACGCGTTGATCGATTTTGGCGAAGGTCTCCCGTTTGAAATCAGTGCGAACCCAGCTCCTCGCACCTCTACATCAGTAATGATGTCGCAGACTTCGCTCCCAAATACCTCTTCTGGCTTAGTATGGCGAAACATAATCTATGATATCCCCCTCGCCAACAAGGATCGCCAGCTCAAGCTCAAGCTTTCAAAGGATCCAGAAAAGACCGTTCATGTCAAAGAATCCAAAGACTCGGATGAGCATCGGACTCGACGCATTCTCCACGACATCAACGGTCGCGTTGATCGGGGCGAACTGTGTGGGATCATGGGAGCCTCGGGCTCTGGCAAGACGACTCTCTTGAATGTACTCTCTGGTCGATTATCCCAGACTGGAGATGCCGACGGGATCGTAACTTATCAAGGAGTCAAACGTCAACCGACAACCTGGAAGCGGACCATTGCATTCGTCGAGCAGGATGATGCCCTCTTTGCTCGGCTTACAGTCCGTGAGACTATCGCCTATGCAGCCAAGTTGCGACTACCAAACAACGAGTTTGACAAAGAAGCCAAGAAGAAGAGGGTGCAAGAGACAGTGGAGATGCTCAGATTGGAAGGATGTGAGAATAGCAGAGTTGGATCCGGGACCGATCGGGGAATCAGTGGAGGAGAGAGGAAGAGGACCAGTATTGGAGTGGCGAGTCACCTTACGTGTTTCCCTTCGCGGCTGACTCCCGACTCGCTCAGGAACTGGTCTCAAATGCTTCCCTTTTGTTTCTAGACGAGCCCACCTCCGGACTCGACTCTTATGCCGCCGCTCGACTCGTATCCAACCTTCGGGACGTCATTCAGCAGCGCAACCTCGCATGCCTAATGACCATCCATCAACCCTCATGGGCCATGTTCTGCGCCCTCGATCGAGTGACGTTTCTAGCCAAGGGTAGCGTTTATTATGACGGACCGCCTCGAAGTACCATCCCTTACTTTGAAGGGCATGGGTACAAGGTACCCGAAGGAGTCAACCCAGCGGACCACTTTATCTCGATTGCGGAGAATGCGGACCAAGACGAAGCTGGATCTACGAGAGTCCAGTCGTTGATCGATACTTGGAGGAATCACACGTCTGGTACACCTTCCGAGTCTGGACAAAGTGACGACGTACTCGAGGGAAGTCGAGTAGCGGAAAAGTCGAAGAACGTTTGGCCCACCCCTTGGTCTGCCGAGCTCGTCGTGCTTCTCCAAAGAGCGGCTCATGATCAGGTGAGCTGGAGATATGGTGACTCACTGACGTCTAGATGCGTGACAAAGGCTTGTGGATAGGATCAATAGGCCAGACTCTGATATACTTGATCATCATTGGTGAGTCGTTGAGAATAATCAGAAGCTCATCCCCCCAGGCTTCGCTTTTTTCCGCCTCGGGACGAATCAAGCAGATGTGCTTGCCAAAATTGGTGTACTCTTCATTGTTAGTACCTCTACCTCCTGGAAACCGCGACTGACTTTGATAGATACCTATCAATGCTGGATTCGCGGCTCAAGCCCCCGTCCTAGCATCGTTCGCCCTCCAACGTACGATATTGGTACGCGAGCGATCCTCGGCGCTGTACCGCTGCAGCAGTTTTTACCTCGCCAAGGTGCTCTTGCAAGTCCCGATATGCGTTGTAACACAGCTTTTATACTTGATCATTGTGTATTTCATGTGAGTACTACTTCGTTATCTCTTGATAGGACTACTTGGTAAGACTACTGATACTCGCAGGATCGGACTTACACCTACCGCGTCCAAGCTGTTCATTTTTGTCGGAATCGCTTCTCTCCATGTTATCAACAGCACATGTAAGTCAGCACTCGTCTACCTTCGCTGACCATGCACTAAGGCCTTGGACTCGCTATTGCAGCTGTTAGCCCGACTGTCGGTATCGCCAACATCATCTCGCCCGTAATCTCCGTCATCTTTTTATTCTTCGGTGGAAACTTCTTGCCGAGTCCTCCACCTTGGTTCATTTGGCTCAAATACATTTCACCACTCAACTATACATACTCGGCGCTATCGCAAAACGAATTTGCAGGGCAGCAATTGAGTTGTGATGGAAGTGGGCAGGCTCAGTGTTACGCTTCCGTGAGGATATCGCTGCCTCTGATGACGACAACTGATCGTTGATCAGGGCGACGATGTACTCCGAGCTTATAACCTCGAGGTCTTCAACATCGGGGAAGATGCTGGGTTCTTGATTGCTTTGACAGTACTGTTCTTGGTACTAGGCTATATCGGCTTGAATATTTCGACCCGACCCAGGCTGAGGATCATCTAGTTAGAGATTGATTCGAGGTTGGTTTGCGGGTACTCGTAGATTCGTTAGCTATGCACGGATCTTTGCATGCCACTGGCACGAACTCTTCAAGGGTCCAGTCACCTACTTTTCTTGCGTCATTCATCGCATCGCCGAAGTATGCCACGTCCAGGAGAAAGCTGAGCTCGAAGTCTCTACAAATGCTCATAGAAATGCAGGTCTCGTTTTCCTATATAGGATCCTCCGCTCTAGATTCTCCCGGCATCGCTCTGGTCCACTCCAACCACACTGCAGCCATAGTCATCATACCAGCAGCATGTCAGAAGGCCAGTCATCCACGCAATCGACCAGGAAGATGTTTCAGGACCCCCACATCGCCTGATGTGGTCATGTCCAGTTCCCACTCGATCGACGAAATACTCGCGTGAGAGGGAAAGTGCGTGTCCTCAAAGCGTCAAGGTAGCTCTGTACCAAGGATGCCTATACTTGGACGAGTAAGCAGCTCTCTCGCGGTGGAGAAGAGGAGGAAGCAGAGACCCCCAACAGGTATTGGACGATTTTGACGGAATGACGGAGGTCACGAAGAAGACGCTCTGCTTGCAATCTTTAAGGGGTGCGGGGTCTGAAGTGTGAGAGGAGAGGTGGTAGATGCAGTATGCTTGCGAATGTCACGAGGGTTTGGTGGAGATCATTGTCTAAAAGGACTATGGAAGCGATGAGAGCCTAGGTGTCACCAAGCCAAAATGTGCCACAACGTCATTGCCCGCGGTCCGTATCCCGCGGATGATTAGACAGCACTACTTTAAACGTTGATGTTTTAAAACACTTGGCCCCATGAGCGAGCTCAGTAGAGTCAAGAAAAGCTGTGAGCCATGGTGAGTCTATCGCTTCAGTAGCTCGTACGCTAACACAATGTAGTCGCCGACGCAAGTCGCGGTGTAACGATCAAATTGTCCGTAATACTGCTGATCGATGGGCGTTATTCCTTGCTGATCACCAGCCAGCCATGTCAATCGTGTATACTCCGGAGCACCGAGGCGAGATGTGTAGCTGGCACTGCACAGACTGGGCCGTCGGCTAGAACTAGCCCGTACACTATACCCAGCCCAGTCCGTCTGAGCCTACTGGAACATCAATCCGAGATGGCAGAGCTTCGGGCATCAATCGCGGCGCTGGAAAACCGAGTGAAGGGATCGGACGGGGGATCTGCTAGACTATCAGGGGGCGAGATCACTGGCGATCCAGCTGAGGAGCGAGAGAATTGGGCAAAGCTGAGTGGCGTACTACCTCCACTGGAAGAGGTGGAGATATTGCTGGAGTTCCTGCATCAAGAGGTATGTCTCCCAGCACAGGTAATGCTGATGTGCAGTGCGACTGGCTATACTGTCGTTCAGAGATCATTTCACAGTGGACTCGTGCGCTATCTCGCCGAGCCGTCTCGACACCGATTGCAGGCTCACTCTGCTTGAGCATGGCCGTCTCTTCCCTGCTCATCGGACCAACTCGACAGATGCTGTATCGCCCAAATATCGATCCACTCACTCTGCACGTCGAGATGTATCGATTAGGTATGACCTTCGCGAGCCACATGGGGACTCCGACGAATCTTGCTGGGATACAGCTGTTAGTGGATCTATGCTGGTATGCTGTATACGCTGGCAACGTCCAAATCCTCGTCGACTTCTATCTGCCGATGGTGACTGCCGCTCAGAATCTTGGGCTTTTAGACGAGTCGAGTACTCTGTGGGCCCACACTACCGCGAGCAGGCGGAACGTGATGCGTCAGCTTGCCGAGGCCATCGTCCTGATCCAACGGTAAGGAACGCTTCCGGGTAGACAGCTGAGACGTCTCAGGTGGTCTAGTCTGGCTGAATACCGCGCAGGGGAGACACCCAATACCTCTAGCAACATCTGCCGTTCGAGCCACCCTAGCGATCCTCTTGTCACGCCAGTCAACCTGTCCGAGAAGGACAATGCTGCAGCAGAAACCACCTTTCGGATCCTACGGCTTCGTGGACCGGCGGAAGACCAACGTTCAACGGCGTACAGGATCATTTCATTCGAAATCACAGGTTTTTTCACACGGGTCTCGCCGTCCAACAACGGTGGCCACGACCTCAGCTTCTTTGCCGAGAAGGCTCGAGCAACTCTTGAAGAATTGATGTCGTGGAAACAGCAGAGGATCATCGGCAGTGGCTTTAATCTGACCCCAGTGGAAGGCTTCGACCTGGAAGACCTCTTGGCGTGTCAGAAGCTAGCTCAAGTTGTATACCTCCATCATGCCTACTATAGTGTTGTCGGCATCCTCCTCCGACCGTGGCTAGCCGAGCGAAAGATCAACCCTACAGCGACAGAATTATACCTCCAGCAAGCATGTCTGGACAATGCAGAGGCCACCAAAGATACCATCCCGCATATCAGGGTCCTGATCGCTTCGCGCCGAGCACCCATTATCCTCCCTTGGTTAGCTAGCAACCTCTTCTACGCCGCCATTACGTTCGCCAGCCCGGTCATCCGAGCTGTCACCCACACGTCTGCATTCGAAAAGGACGAAGCAGTCCGTCGATTGTTGAGTATTCCCGATACTTTTGCCAAGGATCCATGGATCGATCAGGTGGCGCCTCCCCTTGGAGTCTTTGACGTTCAGCCAGTCCCAATCGAGGTATTCGGCAACGTCGACATTTGGCGATGCGCAACCAACATGTTGACGATTCTTGATGGAATGTCGGTGCTCAAGTCGAGTCCTTTCAGTAGTCAAGCTCAATCCCGATTGGAGGAGCTTATCCAGCAAACGGGTTTACGCGAGACTGAAGCGATCCTCGGTGGATATACGACTGCACCGCCGCCTTCCATTCCCGCCGTTCAGATACCAGAGTGCTCTGTCAGCTGGGGGGAGCCGCCGACCGACGCAGCATTGTTCGAGCAGCTGCTTCAGATGGGTCCTGCTATATGGGAGCAGCTTGCCACATATCCCGGGTCAACGGACATCTCATCATAGGCGGCTACAAGAGGCTGAAGAGGCCGTGAACGAAGAGTCGGTCAAGGCAGGAAACGTATGCCGAAGACGAAGGAGGGGTTAACGGATATGTACGATACATTAGGGGATGCATTTTACATACCGATGGCACACGAAACCATAGCCAGCATCAGGATCCAAAGACTAAGCGCTAAACGTGCCATCAAGTCGAATTCCAACATCAGGACCAAGTATCGAGCTCTGTGCAATTACTCCCCTCGAGACGTGTATATCCTTTTCTGAGCCTTCTTCCAAACGTGTCCCAGGCATCCCTCCTACTCTTCACATCGTCCTATATCTAGAAAGTTTCGAAGGCGAGTGCCCATTGCGATGAGCATTGGTCTTACGGTTTTAATGGATCCCCAACGCATGTCGAACGAAGCATATGGCCTATCAACAGCTTGTAGCTTAGAAGACCCCTTAGTTTCGACATCAATCACCTCGAAATACTTCAACGCCTGAGCCTGAGCCTGCTCTTCACCCCCTCGCTGTCCATACACTCACGCGGCGTCCTCTGCATCTATAGGAACTGACACACCAGCGGCATCCGCCAGTAGCTGTGCCTGACAAAGCTGTTCCAGTCGAATGTAGAAAGCTACAGCCGCTTCAATAGTCGATCCTACGGACATGAGAACGTGATTCTGAAGGATGATCGCTTTGCCGTCCGGTCCAAGAGCTTCGCAAATCCGTAACGCTTCATCATCCTCGACACTGGAAGAAGCCGGTGGTGAGGGGGGCTGACGAAAGACAGAATGCATCGTTCGTTGCGAGTCATCTGTATGCTCAGAAACGATTCGTCCTCGACGCCGCGTCGACCCGACGACCGATCGCGACGACGCATCCCAACTCGTTTAGCAACGGCCTCGACGTCGCGTCGTGGATCTCGCACCCGTCTGGAGTCGAGGATACGCTTATCCTCGCTGTGAACGCAAATTATGATGGCGAAATCAGGTTCACGCCAGTGGGCACGCGAGGTGCTGACACAGGTCCTGTTTGGTAACGCCAGTGCGACGGAAGGAGGCGGGGTGGAGTTTATCATGGCGGGCGTCAGCATCGCGGGCGTTATTTCTCCAGAACGGGCGATCCAAGGCGGAAGGGGGCGCTATTTTTGACCTAGGGGAATTTGTGACTGTACAGAGTGCATTCGGTGCGAGCCTAGACTAGGGGGAGGCTACCTATTTTACGCATATATAACCATGTGATATCATGTTGTAAAGTTCGCTGTCGAGGTAGAAACTGTAGTCGGTGGATTGTTAGGCATATATTGGTGCTACTGAAAACCGTGGCACAAGGTCTAGCCCACGCAAACGACCCTGGTGATCTCGACACACCCAGATCGGCCATCTTGTTGCCCAGTGTCCGAGGGATGGGCTGCACGTGACCGCCCTAGCGGCGCCACATCGGTCATGGATCTCTTTTGGCTTCGCGCCAGACCCGCCCGCTGTTGCCATTTTTTAAGGAACGCCGCGACTTTACGATACTTGGGCGTCGGCGTTTGTGATCGGCTGGGGGAACACGATGCGTCCCATCATGTTTCACTGCACAATGGAAAATACATATTAGATGTCCAAACCCCATGGAAAGGCGTTTCGAGATCGGTGTGGATTGGAGCGAGACGTGCGCATGTGGGCTGAGCCGAATAGGCGTCGGAGTGGACGATCCGCGAGTGTCTGATGCACTGTAGTCTGCCTCTCCCGCATTCTGTTTCATGTCGTAAAGGCGCAACGAGTGCCGGAGCGGCCACACAGCGGCTGGGCCACCTTCGGGACCTTTCCGAGGGGCAATTTCGGACCTTTTCGTAGTGATCGTCCTTTGTGTGACGCGGTCGTGCAGCAACGGAGGGGTATGCTTGATTACCTCCTCCCAAGCCATGGCGGGGGCTCGCTCTCGCTTCGCAAATAACCACACCCGGGGATTGAGTATAAGGG
>JASZXS010000505.1:0-11017 GCA_035521475.1 Tremellales sp. Uapishka_1 | reverse complement strand
GCTAGGCGGCGGGGCAAAGGGGATCGAAATTGAGAAAGCGGGGCAGAGTCTGGTAAATAAGTGTCTTTCGATTGAGATGGTGAGTCTGGGAGGATCCTCCTTTGATTGTTTGTACTGACATTCGACTTCGCTACGCAGTATAGGCGAGCGCTGGGTATTTTGTCGGACGCCCGACCGAGCATACTTGGGCTGTATGATCACGAGGGGACGGTAGAGGCGAGCTCGACAAAGTCTGAGTTGATGCCAAAGAAGGGCGCAGCTCCTTTGACGAAACCCACGACGTCAAGGATAGCAAACGGCTCGAAATCTGCGCCGACGAGATTAAACACCCAGAAACCGTCAACTGAAGGATCATTCAACGATTTCATGAATCTGGCGTCTTTACCCCTGCCTTCGGGAGAGGTGACCGAGGTGATACGGACGATCTTGTTTCAAGCTCTCTCGAACGCTTGGGTGTGCATTGTCGCCCTCGGCAATTTCAACCATGAGGTAAGTAGACAATTCCCAGTCGACGGACATCGAGCTAATATGACATGACTGCAGAGTCTGACGTCGAGCTTGCCACTGCCTTCCTCTACGGGCCGACTATCTCCCCTTAACCTGGCTCTGTCACTCCCGAAACCGATCGTCACGCCCATCTTCCACCTCCTGTACCGCTCGGCTTCCACTACCCCGCTCCCAAAAACCTCCCCATCGTGGTTACACCTCCGCATCGTGTCCCTCTTATCACTCTCATCCACCATCTCGACGAATGCGGGGTCGCTGTCGAAAAACAGTCCGAGCCAGCTGTGGGAAGTTGCTACTCGCACCATGACGAGCTATCTCAGCGAGAATGAGGAAACGGAGGAGCTGAAGAAATGCTCCGAAATGATTTCCGTTCTTATCGAGTGGACTGAACGAGGGAAGGGTGGGGACGGATGGTTTGCGGGAAAAGCTTGGATCGCGTTACTGGAGCTGTGGATCGGTGTGGGAAGACGGGTAGGTCTTGTCGTTCGAAACGGGGTAAGGCTGAGCGTCGAGTAGCTGGCAGATGAGGGTATTATTGATAAAGCGCTGGGGTTGATGACGGGTTCCGTCAAGATCGCTTCTCCGTCGCCCATTTCGACACCCTCGCCTTCACCGACACCGAGGAAGATCCAGGCGCAGATACAAAAGCAGAGGGCAGCGGACCCACAAGCTGAAATCGCGAGGCTCTGCGGTGATCTGGCCAAGTGCAGTTTGCATCTCGAAAAGTCTGCGAGTGAGTGTTGCCTCGACAGCCGGGAGGGTTCTAACTGTACCGCAGATGGGGAGTTGAATCTGCCGACGGAAGATCTAGAAAGCCTGGCCGTCAATCTGCTCGCGCTGCCCGATGATGTAGGGGGAAAGGATACGATGGGACGAGCCGTACGCGCCGTGGAGAGGATTAGAAGGGCCTGTGTGAAGCGATTGGAAAAGCATCCAGAGGATAAAAGTCCGAACGCTTGGTTAGAGGCTCAAGCGACTTTTACGGAGCTGTTAGTAGAGAAGTCGATCGTGGTAGGTAGTCCGCGCCAAACTGGATGAATGCTGATGTCAACCAGGATCTATCGTCTATCTTCCAAAGCTTGGTCGCCGGGACCATCGAATCTCTCGTTGCTCTATCTCGGTACATCTCTACCTCGCCATTCAGCTTTCTGCAGAGAGCGAAAGCATTGGTGGAGAAGTCGACTTCATCGAGCCAAAGGGTCGAATGGCTGAATTGCATCTCGAGCGCGAGCTATAATCTTGGAATCCAGTATTGGAAAAAACCAAGCTGGCAAGAAGCGAGAGAGTGTGCGCAGGCCAGCGTGGATTGGGCGGTCGAGGGTGATGCTCGGCTGAACAAGAGGTTGGAGTTCCTGGCCGTTTGTCTTTCGAAGACTGGGGATGTCTATGTGAGTGACCTCGTGCATCGAGCGTCCCGAGCGGAAACTCATGCTGGGAGTAGGGCGGTGTACGTGTCCATCTCGAAGCGGCGGCCATCCTCGCCAAAGTGACCCAGGAGAAGATTGACGACGCCGCTACCCATGCCGCAGCGGCCGGATGCCTGGAAGCTCAAGACGAGCTCAAATCAAGTCTATCTCGTATAGCGGGATTGGTTTTTTTTGAGCCCGCTTGCGTCGCTTCGAAGTGTGTGGACCTTTTCGACATTCTGAGAACGAAGCAACTTCCCGTGGCTGTAATTGGGATCCTTGGCGAGAAGTTGATGGACCTGTTCGAAGACGGATTGCACAAGCCCGACGTCGCGTCTTCTGCCCTGGAATTCGGAGAGGCGCTCTTGGAGATCTACCCGGAGAACGAGTACCCAATCAGGAGGATGCGGGTCCTTCTGCGATTGATGGGACTGATTGTCGTTTCGGGTGTCTGTAAAGACCGCTTCGAGGGGTTCACAAAAGCGATTAGCGGACTTTTTGCGCTCAAGGTGAGAATCACCGAGATTTTCCTCGACGTGTACTGATTCTAAGTAGGACCTGGGGACTGACTCCAATCTCGCCGTCTATCTCACCGAGCTGCAAGGGACGAGTCTCTTACTGCAGGCTCTGTTTGAGTACCATACTTCCGCGGAACCGTCGAACTCGGTCTCGCAAATGGCGAATTTGGCTATTCAGCATCTACGGGTGCTGGCGCTGCCTCCAACGCCCGTTCTTGTCACCTCGGTAGCCTCCACAGCGACCGCTGATGTGAAGGGCAAGAAACCTCTGGCTAAGGCCACAGTTACCCCGGCGGTGAGAAGAACGGGTCGAACTGTATCGGAACCCAAGCCAAAGGTGGTCAAGAAGGTTGTCCCGAAAGGTTGGTGGCATATTCTTTGGCTCATGAAGAGCAATGGTAGCTGACAAGAATGACATCCAGCCGTTGCGACTGTGAAGGTAAAGGGAAGATCGAGCGTGGCGCCGCTGGTGATGTTTGACGATTTGAAACGACTAACCAAGCTGCTCGGTGAGTCGATCGTGAGTCTTCATTTGTGGGGCTGATCAGTCAACAGCCGCTCTCGCCTCCCTTCTTGGACTCCTTGGCTGCGTCTTGGCCAAAGTCGAGGCGTTGAAGGTGCTCCGAACCCTTCAACGAGGTAGAGACGAATGCACGGATGGTTAGTCTTAAAGTAGACCTCCTTGTTCGTGCTGACTTAGCATCGTCAGCCTACATCCAGAGCTCGAGTTTGCTGGCTATGGAGTATTGCAACCTCGGCAAACAATCGAGGTCAAATCTGGTCTTCTCGCAAACTATCAAATATGCCGCAGATAGCAAAACGGAAGTCTCGCATGGGGTGATGGCGGAGTTGTATTTGCGCTATACGATTCTGTTGGCTTCGTCGGGACAGATCTCGAAAAGGTCAGTCTTGGTTCAGCTCACCATAGCAAATTTGAGAACTGATCGATTTATCGCATAGCCGAGAGACGTATTTTGAGGCTGAGAAGCTTGCTGCGCAAATCGTCCCTCTCGCCGATACTACTTCGGCTACGCTGAGGATTCAAGAGAGAGTCTCCCAGATCGAGCGGGCAGCTTTAGCTCGGGCGGCCGTCTCGGCCATCCACTCTGCTCAAGACAAGGCTTCGGTGTCGGCATTTCACCTAACTGCGGCGTTCAGGTTATGGGCAAGGGCAGCAGATGCCATCTCGAGGCTGGCGCCCGCGAATCAGGTCAAAGCACCGGAAAAAGCGCTCGAGGACCCGTTTGGAAACCCCACCCCGGTTCCGAAGGGGAAAGGGCAAGATGAGCCCTCCAAAGACGATACCGCGCCGCCCCCAAGCCAGACGACTGCGTTCTCGGGGAAGCATCTCAGTGTCCCCCAATGGCATGTAGCGGAGGTGAGGGAGATCTACGAAAGCAGATACTGATGATCATCCAGAGTCTTTTAAACTCGATCTTTGCACTGGCGAGCGCTCTGGCTCAACAAGGTTCCGTCAAGGAATGCGAGTACTACCTCCGCCAAGCCAGTACCGTCGCCGTCTCGGTCCGGTCCTCCGTCATGATCTCGCGCGTCGCAGCTCGGACGGCCATCTTGCAATACCGGCTGCGAAAGTTTGAAGTCTCGGCAGAGAGGCTTCAAGACGCGGAAAAGAACCTGATGCTGGTCAGTGGTCGATTCTCACGACCGGAGAGTGGCTGATAATGAGGGAGTAGACCGAGGGACCAGACGCCATTGAGATCAAGACCATACGCGGGGATCTGTACTCCAGACAGGAGTTGATCGAAGAGGCTGAGCAAGTCTTTTCGAGTGCTACAAACGAGATCGCTGGTCTGGACAGAGTGTTCGCGGCTTCTGAAGCGTTGTTGCCCTCGTAAGTTGGACTTGGATGAGGTCGATCAGGATCTTGTGAATGTCATTCTAATATGCGCTCTCAGGCCAAAGAAGAATGTTGTCTCGTAAGTTGGACGAGAACCATCTCGATCACAACTTTGCGGAAGTGTCCTAACATATGCTCTCAGGCCAAAAAGGGGTGCCGTCTCGAGAACATCCCTCGGAGCGAGTGGGGCTAGTGCCAAAGAGCCACTGTTGCCCTTCGCCCTTGCTCATGTTTTGCAACAACAAGGTGAATACATTTGTCAGTCAGACATGGCCTCACTAACGTGACCGCAGCTTGGATGTTAAGGGAAGCGGGGAACGTGGAAGATTCTGAAGAGCTGTTGGATAAGGTTCGAAACTTGCCCTCATCGACAGAAATCAAGGTCAGCTATAAGACTATCGAGAATGTTGCAATCGAAGCTGATGAGACCCGGTCCTAGGCAGAAGAGCTCTACCTTGAGGGGAAGATTGGGTTACTAGAAGCTTTCAACTTGTTCAAGACGAACTTGTTCATGAGCTCTCTAACGGAATCCAGTTAGTCGGACAAACTGCTCGTGTGACAGCGAATGCACCAGCTGACGTATGACAGCAATCGCAATGCCTATGGGCAATCCGGACAAACGCGCACGAGACCGACAATCTATCCGACAGGACATCCAGACTGTACTGCACCATGCCGAAAAGTCGTTCCAGTCTGCCTTAGCCCTGCGATCTGCTAGTGGCAAAGTCGAGGATGTTCGACAAGCGTGTCTTTCTCTGGTCCTGCTAAAGACTTTCCAAACGGCCTTTGGGGAGGGCTCAACAGAGATCACGCATGCGGCTGCTGGTATTCTTGGTACGTCAAACTCATGAGACTTGGACTGCAATGCTGACTGCGTAACAGCGTGGAGCCCGGCTATCACTCTGCACCGGGAGTTGTTGCAAGATATCGACTTCAAGTTTATGGTCTCGCAAGACGGGTTGCTGTGGCCCAACGTCGACGGTACAGAGATGTTGTCCAAGTCGATCGCGAATGGAAACGGCTCGGTCGACGGATCGGACGAGGACGAAGCAAATGATCTAAAGGGCTTCTGGAAGTGTATCAAAGCCAAGCACCTTACGAACGATTTCATCGACACCACCTATAATCTCGACACTCTGCCCGCTGACTGGGCGGTGATATCCATCAACGTCACCGAGGACAAGAACACCATGTTCTTGTCGCGCCATCAGAAAGGCCACGAACCGCTGGTATTCTGCTTGCCCTTGGATCGACAAGGACGAAGAGAGGGCGAGGAGGATCTGTTTAGCTTCTCGGTCGCCGAGGACGAGCTGAAGGGCATCATCGAGAGGAGCGACTCAGTCACACGGAACGCAAAGAACATCAAGTCCGACGATACGGAAGGGAAGATGGGATGGTGGGCCGAACGAAAGTCTCTGGACGAACGGCTGGCGAAGTTGTTGGCCACCTTGGAGTTTTGCTGGTTGGGCGCTTTCAAGGTCGGTGCCGAGTCTGCTTGACGTGATGTCGGCTGACCAAATCTACAGACCATACTAAACCCGAGGACGAATGTCAATTCCATGACGATGGTCGGGTTCAGAGACAAGATTGAAAGGATCTTTTTGGCGGCCTTGTCGGAGTCTGCGCCCGAGCTGAAAAAGGGTCGAAGGGTGCACCTGGACGATGCGCTGCTCGAGTGTTTCTCGACCCTCGACTCGAAATGCAAAGACGAAGAGATCGAAGACTTGGTTTTCTTCATCTTGGACATCTACCAGTTCCACGGGATCTCTGTCGCCCTCGCCGAGCTGGACATCGATCAAGTTGGTTTGACGCTGGTGGAGTGCGTGGCACGACTGATTGATAAATACAGATTGCGATCGATGTGCGATCGGCCTTGGTGGAACTCGAATCGGCGTCCCGGAATACGACAGCCACGCCAGAGCACGTCTTTTTGGCGCTGGATAAGAACGTCCAGGGGTTCCCATGGGAGTCGATACCGATCTTACGAGGACGACCCGTGTCGCGGATCCCCAATTTGCAGTTTCTGCTCGACCAAGTGGCGATGGGAGCCCATCTGCCTTCGTCTCGCCTTTCCGCTTCGGAGAACCAGGTGATTGTAGGGAGAAAGGTGAACACCTCGGGCGACCCGGACGCCCAGTTCTTGACATCTGGTTCATTTTCCAATTCGGAAAAACGGATTGTCGACGGGAAAAAAGTGTTCTACATCCTGAACCCCTCGGGCGACCTGAAAAAGACGCAAACGAAGTTCGAACCGCTCATTGCCAAGAATCCGACATGGAAGGGCATCGTTGGACGACCGCCGACCGAGCTGGAGATGACGGCCGCGCTGAGAGAGTACGATCTGGTTCTGTGAGTCTGGTCTTCGTCGCGAGTGGGGAGGACAACTGATTCTCGACTATGTCAGGTACTTTGGTCATGGCGGCGCCGAGCAGTACATCCGGTCGCAGAAAGTGCGACATTTACCCGGTTGCGCAGCCACGATGCTCTGGGGCTGTTCGTCAGGAGCCCTTCGAGACCAGGGTGACTTCGATCGGACGGGCACGGCTTGGAGCTATGTCGTTGCCGGGTGGTAAGTTCTCGTTTTCCATTGCAAGGCAATGGCTGACCTCGAACTAGCCCATCATTGGTCGCGACGCTGTGGGACGTCACGGACGGCGATATCGATCGTGTTGCGGAGGAAGTGCTAAGCAAGCTCTCGCTGAATCCACCAATCGCGGCCGAGAGTACACCGCGGAACAATCTGTCCATCACGGAGGCCGTCGCGACGTCGCGGAACGAGTGCAGGTTGAAGTATTTGACGGGGGCGGCGCCAGTGGTTTATGGCATTCCGGTTTATGTACATTGATGATCAAGGAAGCAACAACATTGTTCCGTCACGAACAACAAAGCACAATGTCACTGACGATACAAAATGCCATCAAGCACGCTATCTTTTGCATCCAATACTCCTTTCACCTCGGGTTCTCCTTCCTTCGATTCTCCTTTTAGGCAACCGGGGCTAGCGGGGACCCTCCGTCCCACTTCGTTTCGGTCGCCGAGTGATGCCGACCATGTGGCTGTCCTTGAAACACACAGGCTCTATGATGATGGGAATGCATGCAAACTAAAATAGTGCCCACGCATCGTTCTTAAACGACAGCCTACGCCCTCACTATCCCATGACAAAGACGAAAGAGAGATAAGGCTGAATTGGAGAAAAGAGAGATGAGAATGCCCTTGCTTTTGCGCTTGTCGGTCAATTCGATGGGGTCGACATGCGTCTAGAACTCTGCGCGACGACAGACATCCAGTCCGAGGAATAGACTGCTCTGATGGCCTTTGCCGCTGGGGAACTCTCGCTTTCGTGCAGCGAGAGCGATGGGTTGGTATGGGTTTGACGCTGCGCGGGCGTCGTTGGGGTGATGGGGGACGAGGGTCCCGGTTCGAGCGAGGTCGGTGTGACGAGGGACGTCGGGAGCGTGAGGGGGAAGAGGGTAGCGAAGCGTTCTTTCTCTGCTTCTTCGGACGAGCAGCCCAAGAGGACGGGCTGGATGATTTGGTTCTCGTCGGCAGAGGTCGTGAGCAGACTGTCGAGGCGGGACTGCCAGAGCGATCGGTTTTCAGAGCACGAGTTGGCGTATGTTTGCAGTTCTGCCGGAATCAAGTGTCAGCATTCGCTCCCGTGTAGCAGAGTACAATAGACGCACCAGGAAGCGCATCAGACGCCGCCTCGAACAGTGGCTGGGTAAACAGATCGATGAATCCGATCTGGCCCTTCGCCTGCAACGCCGCGTCCGCAGAGGCAATCACCGACACGGGCAGGTTCAGTTCTTGTTCCAGCGACGCCTGCTTGGCCCACTCTTCCAGCAGGACCGACGACCAATGCTCCGAGACGTCAATAGGCCGAGTCTGGAGTGACGAGCGGTGGAATCAGCGCCGTCGCAATCCTGAGTTCACATGTCCCACTTACCGGATTCGAGATATCGGCACACTTGATAATGGCCTGACAGATCATCACACGATCATGCTCGTCCTCTTTCTCTCCTCTCTCTGCTCCGTCCCGCAACGTCGTCCCGAAATCGCGTAATCGCTGGATCCACGCGAAGTGCAGACTCATGTCCGTGGCCAAAACCGAAGAGTAGAGTACTTTGCGGAACGACCGCCAGTCGACGTCGAGTCGACCCGGGTACGCTTGATCGCCCGTCGTCGTGGGACCAATGAGGAATCCAAAGCCGTGCTTGCGCAGTAGCTGGATCACCAGCATGCAGTGCATGTTTTCAAGCACCGACTTGTCGTCATACACCTGCGACAAAGGCGTTTTCGCATTTTTCTACCGCACCATACAGGTCAGTCCCGGAACCCCGGTAATTACGAGGTTGGAACCCACCATGAAAGCATTCGACAAGCCGGGATGACCGACATCGTGTCCCATAGCCGCGATCAAGACACCCAAAACATCCTGCGGACGCAGAACTTCTCTTGCGCGCCGGGTACCCAGTCCGCAGACCGGTTTCTCTTCCTCGTCCGGTCGTTCCCAGAGCGGCTTATCAGGCGACCATTCGCGAAGATACGAAAAGGGCGGGACGACGCCGACGGCGACCAAGAATGTGTAGGTCGCTTGCAGGACGTCGATCGCGTGCACGTAGTTGTGGTATGGGTTGGGTGCATGGTAGATTGCTCGAATGGCGAATAGGAGTCTGTTGACTTGATCTATTCGAGTTTGTCAGTTTGATCATCGCTCGTGACAAACGCTGTTAAAAACTGACCCTGATGTAACGCCATATCTGCGATTCCGTCCGTTTGCAGAGCACCTTGGAACATCAAGCACGCCGCCCGGAACAGATCCCCGTCGTCAAGCTTGTGCGGCTTGAAATCCCAGCTATCGAGCGCGTCCACCAGCCGAGCTCTATGCGACGCACTCAGCGGAGCCGACAATCTGCATCCGAAACGACTCTGTCAGTCACCTGCCCTCCTCGCACATTTTCGACAACTCACGCAGGGTACTCGACCATCTGGATCTCGATCGCCACCGTCGTCTGGTAATACATTGCGCTCAGCAGCTCCGCCAGCACGGTATCCCTTCCCTCGACCTCGTTTTCCAAGTCTTCAGTCTTCTTTCTCGGTGGCGTCGCAGGGAACGAGAAATCCTGCTTGACCTTGGCGGATCCCAAGCCGAGGGGCGAGTTGACAAACATCTTTTCCGCTCGTTTCAGGGCCAGGGCCAGTCCGCCTGTGTCGACACTCTTCCTCCTCGGCGAGAGAGACGGACAGTAGGCGCACAACGAGGTGGAAAAGGGCTGAGGTGGGGCCGGTGCCTTTGCCTCTTTTTCTTTCAGCGGGGTCGGTATCGTCATGGACTTCCGTTTCGAGCTCTCGCCGAGATGGTCCGAGGCAGTGTTCCAGCTCGCCGACATGCGCTTTCGGTGGCCCGCGAGCACCTTTTCCCCTTCGTGCTCGGCGCCCGTATCCAGCGCAGTCGGTGTGAGCACCACCGTGGGCTCGTCGTCGGGTGCCAATTGTCGGGGGGAAGAATGCAGGACCGGTGACACGCCATTCGAACTCAAGCCCACAACGGACGAGATCCTCCCTTGCTTGGCGGCTCGCACCATCCGGTTCACCAGCTCGGTCGTGTGCTGATCGTACGGCGGCTTCAGGACGCCCGACGCGCCGGCGGCGACACACGCCGCGATGGAATGGGATGACAGAGCCGGGTTGGCAGAGTAGGCGAGAATGATGGGTTTCGCCGGGACAGATCCGGTATGGTCGCGCATGTCGCAGGTGCTAGCGATCTGCGCCACGGCCCCGGGCAGCCAGTCGTTTTCTGTGCGCCTCGCGCGGTCCAGGAGGTCCTGCTGGAAGCAGACGGCGGTCGTGGTCGTTCCCTGGTTGGCGAGCAGCGAGAGCGATGGCAGTGTTGGCGAGTCGCCCAAAGGGAGGAGAATGACGTGGGTGGGATTGCGCGATGTCGATGGCTTGGCAGACGTAGAGTTGAACGAGGGGAAGGTCGGGGAGGACGAGGTGGAGGACAGGATCGACGGCAGATGCGAGGCGTGTCGGATGACGGTCACTGTCGATGGTGGGTGAGAAATAATACAAAGGTGGGCGAGATGGAAGGAAGGGAAGCGTATCGAGTGAGAGGAGATGTTGTGAGAGGTAAAGTCGGAGGGAGAAGAAGCAGAAGAATGATCGACCGAGAAACGACGATCACATACACACACACGCTGCGCACAGCTCTGCAAACTGTCGGGAGAACAGGGTGCCAGAAGACTGCTCGAGGAACGCCAGCGGGGAAATCACGGGCGGACAGGGGATAAGGGGCAAGTAAAGGGCCGACGGACGTGCCGTGTACCTGCACTAAGCAGACCACCGCAACTCACCTTCTAGACCTCCACCACGGAGCACGTTCACCACCTCGTCGCCCTCCCAACCCGGCCGCGATTTCCCCACTGACGACGAGAGGCCCAAGCCTCCTGTAAAGGCGATACTGCCCCTGCTGACGCCGCCCATGGGCATGAGCGGGCTGGGCGCCGTCGCCGTCTGCGGACGACGTGCGCGGCTCCCTCCTCCTGTTGCCCGTTTCATGCCAAAGGCCGGCGGAGGTGGAGGCGTAGCAGTAGCAGGGGTGTCGGCGACCGGGGGGAGGGTGAAATTCGCCGTCTGCGTCCCCGAGCCGAGGCCCGGTGCGAGCGACTGTCGCCTGCGCGCATACAGCAGCGGGTCGATGGTGGACGGGACGGACTCGGTGATGG
>JASZXS010000504.1:0-11109 GCA_035521475.1 Tremellales sp. Uapishka_1 | reverse complement strand
GTGGGCGTCTGCATGATGGGAAACCAGGGGGTATAGAGGCTGATGAGTGGCGAAACCTGTACGGTAGATGGGATTTCTTTAGCGAGAGCGGTACGTCTTCTGGTCACGACGGAGTCCTTCGAGGGTTGGTTTTAGGTGCTAAGGACACGACTTCAGATCCGAGTCACGGCCGTGAGTCCTCGCACAAAGAGTTGTATCGTTGCAAAGCTGAATCGAGGCTGGGATCCAAGTCGTCAAGTGCGGCGTTCAAGCTGTGTTTGAGGTCGTCGTTGGCTGACTTGTGTCCTAGCTATGTATCGCAGCAGACGGCGCTGGATGATGGACTGGCATTCTGGACAGCAGAGGGTACTCCCGGCATACAAGTCCGACCATAAGACCACTGCTTTGTGGGTCCCACTGACAGCCCAATTGGCAGGTAGACCACTGGTCAACTCTCGCTTCGGGAACACCTCGAAACTCGGTACGGATCTCCACCAAAGCGCTCTTTGCTGGCGGCCTGGTTGTCATCGACCTGGCGTTGATGCCGTGGGGCTGTGGAGTCTGGCCTGCGTGTGAGTACGGCTTGCTGTTCTGATCCGACATGTTGACGGTGGGAAGTTTGGACCCTGGGCTACGAAGGGACATGGCCTGATACGGTGGGCTTCTTAGCCTAAACTGACAGGGCGTACGAGCTGAAGGACAGCTCGACTCGCAGGGAGAGATTGATATCATTGTGAGCCGCTGAATCATCCCAGGTGGAACGACTCTGAGAGTGATTCCAGGAAGGCATACAGGCCAATACGCACAAGTCAGTGGGGAACAAGCTAAGGAATCCAAAACCTGACGAAGCCCACACAGCCAGATGACAATGTGGGTCCTGCAAGCCAAGCGTTGGGCACTACTGAGCCAGAGGGCCAGACACACCCTGCCGGGGTGCCAGATCGATCAATCTGACGGACTGTATACCGGTACCATCGGCGTGAGCCATGCTTTCTCCCGGTCCCTACTTTACACTAATCCTCTCGCCCCTTTCAGGACACAGTCTGCGATTCTACAACGGGTAGCTTCTTTCCTCTTCTTCTAGTCCGCTATCTGCCACGAGCTTTACCTAGGTGGGAGTGGCTGTAGCATCGTTTCGAACTCCAATACGTCCTATGGAGAGCCTTTCAACGCGGCAGGTGGCGGGGCATTCGCCATGCGGTGGGACGGGAACGGTATCCAGATCTGTACGGTGATTCCCATCGCCCGCTAAGTTGTGGAGCAATACTGATTCATATTCAGGGAACTGGAATAGGGCAGATATACCGGTCGAGTGAGTTGACGCTACCATCACTCGTCTCCCACGCCTGACATTGCCTAGTATCGACTCTGGCGCGCCCAATCCAGATAGCTGTGAGTTCCTAATCAGACTGCCACGAGCTCTTCGTGCTGATGCCACTCTCACAGGGGGTGTCCCGGCAGGAGCATGGGCGGCATCGAGCTGTGATCCGTATACGTACTTCCAAGCCCAAGTCCTCGTCCTCAACATCGATCTTTGCGGTAAGTACTCGCTTTTGTGAGCTTCCAAAAACTTGCCTGACGGGCTTCGGAAACGCAGGAGACTGGGCTGGGAATCTGTATTCCGGTGAGTCTCTCCTGACAGACCACCGGTCACTGCTCAAGCTCTCGAAGCCTTCAGCTATTGTCCGGGCACCTGCGCAGACTACGTCGCGAACCCGGTAAGTCCCTGTCGGTGACTCACGATCCCCGACTAAAAGAAGCATCCGGCCAGACGAACCTGAATACTGTAATACCGTCATGCTAATCAATTACATCAAAGTGTACCAAGAATCGGGCGCAAACGTCCTCTCGGCGCAGGCAGAGACAAACAGTAATCAGACTGGCGCCGGGGGTGCTGTCGGTGAAGCGGCTACGGGGAGAAGGGGAGCATCGGGAGAAACGGCAGTCATGGAATACAACATGGCGCTGCTTTTGACAGTAGCGTTGTTTCATTGTAGATTGGGATCCGTGTAGCTGTGGTGCCAGTCTGGACAGAATAAAGGATGCAATACATGACTATATCGTGGCGGATATGCGGAACTAGAGAACTGTTTCAGAGGAATCTGATCGATATAGGGTTTCGTAACTTCAGTTGGCCCTTTCTTCCACGATAGGACCTTCTTGAGGAAGTATGGCGTCGAGGGTACAATTTCTCGGTGCCGCATGAGAGCAGTTGACGTGTACCGTGACTGATAGTACGTCAACACCCCAATCCCTTTTCCGCAGCTACGACTCACCAGAACAGTCATCGCATTGCAGCGCCGGTCTTTGGCCTATGCGTTTATGGCACACCGGACACTTGTTCGCGGGAGTCAGAGCCTTGGGCAGGAAGGCGAACGCGAACGTCGACGTGACTGTATTGCCCAATCAGATTCTTGGATGCCTCGGAGACGCATGGAGACTCGACCTACAAGCAGAGACCAACTTCCCGTTCATCACCGGAGCATCTTTGCCGACTAATGTGAAGCGATGCGTCCCCAGGGCTTTGGCCCGTCCTGTATACCTGGTCGGGATCATCGCCTTGTCCTCTCCGTTGACTTGCACCGCAACGGGCTCCTCGTCCGCTTTCTCGATGAGACCGCTCGAGCTCGCCAAGCTGGGTATAGTGCCAATCTTGGACGCGTCGGGAATACTTCCCGTTCGAGATTCCTTGATAGTCAGGACGGACGAAGCATCATCCACGTGCGTCAATTTGAATGGGGTGGCGGTGAGTAAAGCCGACGTCGTGATGGGCGACAGAGGTCGGCCTTTCAGGACTTCGGTAGAGTAGGCCGAGGCGGCAGATAGCGCGGGACCCGAGTCGAAGGAGGAGGTCGTATCCGAGTGATGAAGCAGATGCTCATGACCTTCTGACGCTTTTTCAGTGGATCCTCGTAATGTAGACTGCACCGGGAAGAGCTGAAAACATAGACTCACCTCTCATCTCGCTCGCATCGGTGTATCGGCTTTCGTCCATGATACTCGGCCGTTCATCCCATCGTGCCGTTCTCCAAGTATTCCCCACGTCCCTCACCGCGATGCCTCTTTCATCGAGATTCAGCCCAGCAAGCGTCATCAACGCTTCCTCCTCCATCTTCGCCTCGTCCTCATCATCTCCGGCTTCCTTGACGTCGACTGTCGTCTCGCCAGGCTGATCGAAAATTGGCATCGCCCGTTTGCCACCGTGCTGAACCAACTTCACCGAGCCGACATGCTCGCCCCCGTCAACATCGCTCAAATGTTCCAGGACCTGCAGCTCGATCTCTCGGAGTCGACTGAGAATTTCGGGCATTCTGGGCCGGGATAGCGGATCTTCCTGACAGCACGCCTGGGCGAGATCAACCAGTGCGGGTGGACAACCCGCCGAGGCTCGACGTCGGACCTCTTCTGGATCAGGTGTAAACGTTGGGGCCATCCGCTGAGATAGGAGGTGTTCAGCTTGTACCGTGGAAGTAGAGGTGCAACGCAAACTAACCGTGTAAGTCTTGGAGTCGACCAGCCGTCTGCTCATGATTTCGACGAGGATGATGCCGAGTGAGAACACATCGGTAGGTAGTCCGAAATCGTTTCCCATCAATATCTCAGGAGACATGTAGCCCTCAAGCGGTTTTAGCTCCTGCACACAGCTTGTCGATCCACGCGGGGAAGAGAACACTCACATCGGTTCCACAATAGGTCATTCTCCTCATTTCGTCTGCGTTCCGTGACGAGATTCGAGCAAAGCCAAAATCGGTCACCTTGACCCGTTCGTTCGACGTGATGAGGAGGTTCTCTCCCTTGAGGTCGCGATGGATACACTGAGAACAGAATCGTTAGCAATCAATCATCTCCCAAGAGTGAGAAACTCACTTGACGAGCGTGGAGATATGCCACTGCTCTTGCCACGTCGGTTGCGAAGGACAATCTCAATCGCCACGGGAAGGGATGGGAGGACAAGATAAAAGACCGAAGGTTGCCGCGAGGGAGATATTCAGAGCAGATACTGTATCGCAAAGCTACACTCCGTGACGCTCTTGAGAACGAGAGGGAGGAGAAGACCACTCACAAAACCCTTCCGTCATCTTCAGGGGCCCTCGACAATCCGAGAAACAATACGACATTGGGATGTCGACATTCTCTCATGATCCTCCATTCTCGTTCGAAGTATTTGTGTACCTGGATGTGCCAAATGAGCTCGATGTTCCCGCACCAAGAGGAGAAAGAGGAAAGAAGAAATGTCATTTACATCATATTCCGTCGACGGGAGCACCTCCTTGATGGCGATATCGATACCTAGATACGTTCCTAACATGCGTGGATCAGCTGTAGTCTCTCACCTTGGTACCTCCCCGGGCGTACCCTTGTACACTGATCCAAAAGAGCCAGCCCCGAGTCGCCGCCCCCAGGTAATGTCCTCGTACTGCTCGATGTATCAGCGCGGAGCTTGTGAGCCTCTCTGCACAGACCGGAATGACATCGAAGTCCATCTTGGGCAGCTACTGACGAGACTGGATAGATTAGGTTGAGGAGAACCTGGTCCTGATGCTGTCAATGATCAATGAGGTGAAAATGTCGAGCGGAAAGGAGGTGGCAAATGGAGCGCGTCAGGGGACGGTGTCTTGAGATCACAGAGTGGTAAACAAGCGCAACCCAGCGGTGGATCTATCACGACGTCAAGTAAGTGATGGTAGTGACGGATGATCATCATTAAGCGGGATTCCACTAGAGGTATTTGAAACTGGTCCACCCTTACAGGGGACAAGCGCTTGGATCGCCGCTCAAATCAGCACGGCCTCGTTGACGCATCCCTTTTTGAAGGCTCAGGACTGTCGTCTTCATGGCCCATCAGTGTCCGGATTTCTATGACATGGTCAATCTCAAGGACATGATAGCGATGTTCGAGCATACCCCTTCGTCCTTCGACATATCCTAACCGCGCAGCGGAACCTTTTCGCCTTGAGCCGAAAATCAGGCGCCAATTCGCCCGAGGCCGAGCCAGCTGACGAATTGGCGTCACGAGTATACGAGGTTCTCGCTCAAATCTTGCGACTTCGAGGTTCCAACACTTTGAGATGGATGCCATCGCGCCTTACCTCCCGAAATACCCTACCCCCCTCCCGGCCGATTCGTCTTCCTTCAAGCCGCTTTCCGAAGAGTTCAAAGAAGACGGGAAATCGCTAATCAATCCTCCGAGGGAGGATGGACGCAGGAGCGACCATTACGAGCATGTCTACAAAGGGGCAGATGGAGCGGGCGGGAGGCCATGGTGGGACTTTGTACGCTTGCATCGGAGTGAGGGAGTGATCATGCTGACCCATCACCCGGCCGACACAGCATATTTACTACATGGTCAGTCAGCGTCGGTCGTCCATCCATCGAAGCTAAGATCAGGCGTCTAGCCTAGCAATCCCAATCACATTCAGCACGCCAAAGACCTGCATGAGGCTGTTCGAAGGGAATTCCCCGAATTGAGGGTTTACAGAGTGAGTAAAAGATGTCAGATGGCTGCTCACTCCATGACCAGTTTTGGGACAAACCTGTCGGACCTCATGTATGTCAAACTCAGTGTGTTATCGTGGGCCCGACTGATGCAGCGAAGCCGACACCGATGTTCGAGGTCAACGTCTTTGATCCGCACCAACTCGGTGCTCTGCTCTCATTCTTCGTTGCGAAACGAGGACCATGCTCGTGAGGCATCTTCCCCTCGTGTCCAGTTCTGGAGCTTATCCTAAACGGCAGCGTCTTGATACATCCCAATACGGGGGATGATGTGGTGGACCACACCACACATGCGACATGGCTAGGAGAGAGGATGCCCTTGGACGTGGACATACTGCGCGCGTTCGAAAGTAAAGCGAGTGCCTGAAATACCGCAATGCATGACAGCTCTTTCTGATCCTTCATACCATGATCGCGAGTGCCGATACGACCACTGTGACCGCTGGTCTCGCCACGAGGCACATGTTGATGAGCGTCCATATGAGCATGGAGATGGGGACGAGTGCTACCACCGTCATGAGAAGGAAGGCAACCGTCGCGAGCCCTTGATCGTTTCGATTCTTGTGGTATTCGGACGGATCAGGTGAAGTCCATCTGGGCAAGTGAGAACAGAGTCAGCTTGGAATCTGAAACACAGCGAAAACATTTCCAACACACCCTTTCTCGCTGTCCATCTCCTTCCCGCACTCGAGTGCTACCGGTATACCTGCCTGACAGGCGACAACAAGCGGGACTACTCGACGAGGGCTCTTTCTCACCACAGGTCGGCTCATTGCGGATGACTGGCGCTGGGTTCGGCTCACGAAGTCCATGGAGTTTGCCTCTCCAACTGTAGCTCACAAGGCACTGACGGGCTTGCTTTCGGTCAGATATTCCGAGCAAAAGTATTTCGTTGAAGTGTCACGAGGTCGTCATGCCCAAACTATCGAGGCCATCGTCATCTGAGACACAAATATCAGCACCACTAAGAAGTCAGGTGGCCTAAAATGTGACAACATTCACCATATGTACAAAGTGCATTCCATTCCAGTCGGATTTCGCTTGCGCGGGATTGCGTCAATCGCATAGCAGCTACATGGTCTCTTGGGGAGGTTGTATTGCTAGCTCAACTTGGACAGCTCAGACAATAGAAGGCATTGCGGTGGCAGGCCCTGTGATTACGGGGTGAGAAGAAAGTCCCAGTCCCCCTCACGATATGTCAACTGCAGTCGCGTCCTGCTTCTCCGGTTGTCTCAGGGTCCAACCCACGAGATAATCACGCAAAATAGTAGACTCTGGATCTACCTATTGTTCTTGCCATTATTGCATCGATGTAGTCCTGAACGCCGACCTGTAGACTTCTGCAAGGGAGACTCAATGACAGTGGAGAGCGACGGAGTGAATCAGCTGAGGAGCGAATGTCGGGATGCTGAGCACAGGCCTCGCAGGGCGTAAAGGATGGGCCTGAGCGCAGGGGCTTTGACGCAAGAAGTTCCCCTTGAAGATGATGATGGTTCGTGGTTAACTCGCTCACCGGGATAGTCATCGTGAGCAGTAAGGTGGATATCGTCATCCAAAAACCGACGACATCAACAACCGCCTGGGGCTGGTCCGAGTATACATCAGAATCGACTAGGGGAAGAAGCGACCTCCCGCAAACGGGATCACCAGGCTTTCACCATGTCATCGAGAGAGCACGAGATCGAAGTACATCTGTACGAGCCAGAGTACTCGGACACCGTCCCGTATCGTGTCTCCATCTCAACGTCCACCACAACGCAACATGTTATCGACAAAGTTCTTTTGGAGATAGGGGATGACCGGAAAGCGAAGCAGGAGCTGGGTGGCGAGTGGATGGGGCCGACGACGGGTGCAAGATGGAGTCTGAGGGAGATGAGGGAGATGGAGGATGGCACATGGTGGACCGAAGACGAAGTCAGGGATTTCAAAGATCGTAGGTTGCCTTTCCCTGCCTGACCAGATATATATGGGCTAACGATCCCTCTCAGCTCTGTTGAAGTCATCACAAGTCCTTCCTGTCCCCAAGATCACCTCGTATACCTTACTACCATCCAACACGCCCAAGGTCTCGGTCATACTCACATTGCCCACCACCACCGCCTCGAACCCACTTACTGTCAATCTCCCCATCACTCGCTCGACGACCGTCTCATCCCTCCTGGATCGGCTACAACTCGAGCTTGGACTCCCTCGGTCAACGTCAGACCTGCTGGGCGGGGGAAACTCCGCCTCCAGATCAAGATCTGGCTCTCGGTCTTCCAAGCGATGGAGCGGGGTGGACGCCGGACCCAAAGCGGATGACGACGTTCGATGGAAAGTGTCGCTGGTCGATGTCGTTCGAATGGGGGATCTGGTGTGGCACTGCACGTCGAATGGAAGAGATCATGTCTTCAAGATCGAGCTGGATGACAGCTGGCTATACGAGAAAGCGAGGCTTCCATCTGGGACAACGCTGTCCGATGAGCTAGGCAGTCAAGTTCATCAAAAGGATCTGTCCGACGAATTGGTGGAAGGGGACAATACTTTGAAAGCTTCGACATCTACTCCAATCATGGCGTCTCCGGCACCATCAATGACTCAACAGTCGACGCCCAACATGAATCGATTGTCAGGCCTGTTTCACGGTTGGCTGGATACCAACAAGCATCCTGCTCCTCCGCCGTCCCCTCAGCTGAGCACAATCATGACAAGTCCGGTCTTCAATTTGGGATCTCCGAACCCTGGCGACAGGCGGAGGAGGACCGGAAGGACACTTAGTGTCTCTGGTCCACTGGAAGCCGACAAAGACGGGGGGACCGTAGATCGGCAGACACGAGCCTCCACGGGTGATGATACCGCCGAGGTGGATATCGCTCCGGGGGAGTGGAACCAGTTCCTGGTAAGGGCAGCTTGGAGCCGAAAGCTATGACCTGATCCAGAAAACTACAGGATGATCTCAATCTTCAAGGATCCAAAAGAAACGCCATGTCTTCTCTATCGCCCTCGCGAAAGAGCTACCTGCTTCAGCAGAACCGACTTTCCTCTTTTCCCAGATCACCGCCGACACCCTCCGTTACATCACCTCAACCTCAGTCAGTCATCTCCCTCTCAACGGGTACCTCGGCAGGTCTCGCAAGACTCCTACCTCAGCTGACGGGTGGAAGCTCGTCCTCGTCGAAGGAGAGAGAAGGCGTGGGGTGGACCAAGAGATTCTCCATCGCAAGTCTGGGCAGCTGGTCTGATGTGGGGGATGGGAGCAGCGCAGGTGGACAGACGCCTAGGGCGGAGAGTAGTGCAAGCGATAAAGGCCTCGGGGAGAGCAAGTCGCTGGAGAGGCAAGTGACGGGTGGACTATGGGGATGGTGGGCTGGAACGGCGAAGTATGAAGAAGGAAGTGCAGGCAGTTTCATCGAGGCGCTCAATGACTCGTGAGTGACTTGTGGCTCCGAACGACGACATGCTGAGACCCACTAGGAAGCGTTCGCCCTCATCGTTGATCAAGCACCTGCTGTCCCTTCGTGTCACTCTTTCGACAGCAAAATTGTCCTTCATCGATGATTTCTTGCAGCTTCCTGGTCTGGAATCGCTGCAAACGATCATGGCAAGATTGAGCCGACAACCCAGGCAGCTGGACGATCTAGACGAGCAAATCTTGGCTGAGTGCATCAAATGTCTTCGTGTATTGATGAATACGGACGTAAGTGGCTTGCTCCTCAGATCGTCTCGGGCGAACCACTCAATCTTCTCAGAATGGCTTCAATCGTGTCCTGGATCGACCTCTTCTCGTGTCCCTCGTCACCTTCACACTTCATACACCCTCGCACAGACTCCGTTGTCAGGTGGCCGATCTCCTCGCGGCTCTGTGTCTGCTCTCCTCCGTTGAAGGAGGGAAGCTTATCCTGGATGCCCTGCAGGATTCTCACGTTGTCTTCCAAGAGAATCACCGATTCGAGTGGCTCCTTCAATCGCTGCATCAGGACGGCGAAGGAGGGGCCGTAGATGGGGTACACTGGGAGTGGCGAATCGCTGTATTGAGCTTGATTAATGCACTGATCGATTCCCAAGAAGAATTGGAAGTGAGATGCGAGTTAAGAGAGGAACTGCGGAGACGAGGGCTGAACGGCGTGCTTGAGGTAGGGTTTTGATCTGCTCAACACAAGAGTCTAATGGGACGCAGGAAATGAGGCTGCGTTCGCCTCCCGAGCACTTCTTGACTCAGGCCGAGATATACCAGGAGGAAAAAGAAGAGGATCTGGCGGAATTGCGGAACCTCAACCTCAACGAAGCCGAGTATGGCATCCTTGGCGCGGTCTTCAGCAGTCTGGGGAAGACTACCAAGGATCACGAGGGCGTCTTGCCGTTCTTGGTGGAGTTGCTGAGCGGCTGTTCAAACTTCCTAGACAAGGACTTAGACTCGTAAGTGAAGAGCTTGAATGGAAAGGCGACTAATGTCCCAAAGGGAACTGAAGGTCAACCTGATGATCGTCCTTGCGAAGTTCTCGGAACATGTGCTCGATATCACAGATCTGTGAGACGTTCTTTGCACAAGGGGATGTTGCTCATTTCAGCTATTCTGCTAAAACGGAGGACTGGGAGATCGCCGTCGAAAAATTCGCGGCAGACATCCGCCAAATCTTTCCCGATCTCGCAGAGGTCGCGCGCTCGATTGGCGAGTCGAGAAGCGAGACGTCCGTCCTGAACTCGTTCGTGGACGAGGTCGATAGACTTCATCTCAAGGCAAAAGAGCTTCAGGTAGAGGTAGAGCAGCTAGTTGTCCAAGACTGTACCCACGGCTGACTGGTACTTAGAACACCGATCTGAAGGATCGGTTGGAGACGTCTAGGGCGGAAGAAATAGTTTGGAAAGGGCTGAATGCGTCAGAGGTGAGTACTTGTCTTTATCATGTAGCGCTCGCCCGCTGAGTCGCCCAATGTAGGATGGCGAAGCTCACGAGGTGAAGTCGATGATTGACCTGACAATCAACGCTGATCAGGAGATAGCATCACGGTCTTGTCCACGGATTGGTGCAGAAAGAGAAGGAGCTTCAACGTCTGATGGCGGTTCACGGGGCGACTGAGGGAGGCCATGACGCTCTGAGGGAGGTGAGATCGCCGAATTTGCAAGCCTAACGACAAGAACTCATGAAGACTTCTACGAAAGACAGACCATCGTGAACGAGAGAAACTGCGCTTCGCAGCTTTGTTGGAAGAGAACGCCAATCTGAAGCAAAAAGTAAGCGGGATTTGCAAGCTTGCAAGCGGATCTCCTTCATATGCTCACAAGTTGATAAGGTTTCGGAAACGGACTTGACCAGTGTGCAGCACCGGAAAGATATTCAGTATCTCGAGCGTGCGCTGGATTCTGTGCGGTCTCGAATGCAAAGTACCCAGGCCGATATCATTGAACAGCCACCTCTGGAAAGGATCGACGCGGAAACTATAGCTACTCAGGCCATCGCTAGCTGGGTCAAGCAGGAGGAAATGATTATCGCCTTGCGCAAGAAAATTGAAGTCCTGCAAACACCTTATCCTGGAGCTCCGCCTGTTCGAGGAGATGACTCGAATGCTCCAAGCAATTCAATATCACGTTCGCCGCCGCCTCCTCCACCACCTCCGCCAACTCCGCCTTTGTCTCTCGCCCCAGCTACCCTTCAAC
>JASZXS010000503.1:0-11099 GCA_035521475.1 Tremellales sp. Uapishka_1 | reverse complement strand
CACTTTCACCCCTTCTTTCGACCGCCTCATCAACCGAGACTGCCTCCCGACTTGGAATTCTTGATCTTGGTCACGAATCGCGAGCCCGTCCGGCTCCCCATGATCGTGTGTCTTCCTTCTTCTTCCCCTCTGGATCAAACCTTCAGCTGATCGACGAGATACATCACGTAGTCCAAACCCACGCCGCCACCATTCCGACCATTTTTTCTTCCCCAATTACAAGCTATGCCTCCGCAGGAACACTTTCACCGAGCCTATATCGACGCGCAGATACATCTGAATCGCATGAGATGGGCTGCAGAGCAGAGGGCAAGAGGAAGGGGAGGGGTCGGGTTCTGAAGACGGTGCTACTGTGAATGGAGGGGGTTGCGGGGCTAGAGGGAACGAAGCGCGAGTTCCGTTAGGTCGATAACCTAGAAGATACATCAGTATTAGTCTGATTTCGTAGTGATTGCCGCCGCAGTCACACTCGCCTTTTGAATATCCGGTCGGTTTTCGGGGTCGACAACCAGCATGCTATCTATCAGCTTTCTCAGACTCTCCGAGTAGCCAGAGTTGGGAGGATGGCGGTACCGCCCTGACCCAACCGACATGGCGATTGAGCCGCCGTCGACTTCGAAAGGCGAGTTGCCGTAGGCGACGGCGAACAGTGTACATCCCAAAGACTGCGATAGAGTCAGGAGTGTTGACCTCCTCGGACGACGAATCAGAAACGCACCCAGATATCGACCTTCTCGTCGAGCGTCTTGCCAGTCTTGACATCGAACAGCTCGGGCGCACGATACGGCATTGAGGAATGTTCGCTGGCTATGTCCTGGATTCGACGTCAGCTTTGGCTCGAAGCTGAGAGACGACAACAGCACCTGCTCAAGAAGTGCTTGCTGACGCGTGGTCACACTGATACGTGCTCTACATCCATCAGCCCAACCCCAGGAGAGTTGGATGGAAGCTCACTTGATTGTGGACCCAAAGTCCATCAGGATAGGCGATCCATCTTCCGCAATCATAATATTCCTATTCCATTCCCCATCAGTTCCACGTTCTCCATCCAAGAGTATTGGGAACTAACGCAGGCTTGATGTCTCGGTGAGCGTAGGGTATCAACTCGCCCTCTTCCGAATGACTGAGCTCTTCGTCGCCATCAAATACGGTCTCGGGCTGGGTGATCAGTGGCGCATGGGCGTCCGAGGAAGGGGGTGGATAGGAAGACGAGATGGCGGGGAGCCGGTATTGGTGCATCGCTCGGACGCTGAGGCGACACCATCCATCTCTGAGTCACGGTGACGATGGCCGAAGGAAAGAAGGAGCTCACGCCAGGCATGTTCCGTGAAACAACTCGAGCAGCCTACGTTCCGGGAGCTTGTTCCCTGTGATGGCAGAGTTTGCCATGGCATCCTGAAGATTTCCCCGAGAGTAGTACGGCAGGAACCTATGACGATCAGCATACGAGCTTTCCGCAGTTTGTTTGGGAGACGAGACGCACAGGTAGATGATTTTCCCCTCTCCACCATCGTCCTGCACGACACTGCTGTCGAGAATCTGGATGATGTTTTTATGTCTGAAGCGTCGGTACGCCTCGATCTCCTTCATGGCTTCCTTGACGCCCTCTTGGCCCGAAGTGACGAGAATCTTCTTGAGCGCATACTGGCGCCCGGACGACTCGTCGTGGATCAAGTAGACGAACGAGAACCCTCCTTCACCGAGGAGCCTCTCGACCTTGTACGAGCGTCCATTGATTTTTAGGGTCGCATCTCTGCATTTCATGTCAGGCTGCAGCTCTGCGTTGCGCGACATAAGGGACGAACGGTTTGCAGATGCACTGAGAGCGAGCTCATCAGTCTCGCGCTGCGGAAAAGAAACAGCCCGCTCCTCAACGTACTTGGGTCAGAGTGATCACCGCGTCCCGCGCATAGAACTTGATACGATCTATCGCGATCGCTACGTTGTCATTCATCTTCTAGTCGTATCTCCGCGCTTGATGGTTGGTTGAAACACGGCCAGTGTCGCCCACCACCTCGACCTCGACACCGGATTGAGGCCCCGCACTGACCATTCCCTTTCCGACGCCGCTACTTTTTCCCTTCAGACTCGGTGCGGTCCCCTTCTTCGCATGCATCCCACCAAACTACTCCGTGTCGCGAAGAGGATGTCGCGCTCCATATCGCTCAGCCCGGCCGAGACGACATTCTGTGGACTGCTCGACGACTTTGCCCGAAAACAGGTGCCTCCGGTGGAATGTCGTATTGCAGGTGGATGGGTGAGGGACAAGGTAGGCTGGGAGGGTCAGGCTTTAATCTACGTACTGATTATGAGGACAGCTGCTGTCTCTGCCCTCGGCTGATCTCGATATCGCGCTATCCATCTCGTCCGGTCATACGTTCGCGGTTGATTTTGTGGACTATCTCAAGCAGCTCTCGCCCACCATTACTGTCGGCTCCGTAGGCAAGGTTGCAGCGAATCCGGATCAATCGAAACATCTCGAGACGGGTACGACGCGGATCATGGGGCTAGAATGCGACTTCGTCGGCCTCCGAAGCGAGACATACGCAGATAGTCGGATTCCGGACCAGGTTGTGGGCGGTCCCTCCTCCCGTTTCCTGATGATAGTGAGCTGACGAGACCAGCAACTCGGGACGCCGCTCGAGGATGCATCACGTCGTGATCTGACCATCAACTCATTGTTCTACAACGTCCATACGAGGGAAGTCGAGGACTTCACAGAAAAGGGCCTGATCGACCTGGACCATAAAGTGGCAAGAACGCCGTTACCGCCCCGACAGACGTTTCACGATGATCCCCTGAGGATCTTACGCTGTGTCCGTTTCTCTGCGAGGTTTGGGCTTGACATTGCGCAAGAGGTTCAGGATGCTATCATGCAAGATGACGTCAAGGTGAGTGAGATCTTTTCATTCCTTTTGGAGACGAAAGGTGCTGAAGATCACTTCAAATCATAGGAGGCACTGAAAGACAAGGTGTCGAAAGAGAGGATAGGCATCGAAATCACGAAATCCATGAAGCACGACCCATTCAAAGCGATCTCTCTGATCCACAACCTCAATCTCCATTCTTCCATCTTCACCTGTCCGCCCACAACGACGCCGATATATCCGACAGACGATACGATAAAAACGGCCGAGATATTACGAGCCGTGCTGCAGAGGCTGTGTGAGGAGGGCAACGAGTTCCTTTGGCTGGCATGCGCAATGGCGCCTTTCAGAGATGCGGTTGTAGTGGGGAGAAACAAGAAGGAACTTCCAGCTGTGTCTGTCGTGTTGGCCGAGGGAATGAAGGTGTGTTGTAGTGTATACGCATCCTCCAGAATGGTACTGACCCTAGACCGAATTAGCTGTCGACAGAGTACAAAAATACTGTCACAAACCTCTTTGCAGCAAGCAGGCTGCTTGACCCAAAGCTTGAGGGAAGATCGACTATTGGTCTCGTGCTTCAGAACGCGGCGGTCAAGCCGTGGGAGCAGTCGGTCATCTGGTCGATTGTCATGGCCATCCTGCCGGGCTGGAAAGGAGAGTGGGATGCGCAATCGGAAGCCAGCTTGGTAGACTACAAGGCGTTCATACAGAATATCCACGACTATGGCCTTCCCTTGTCAATATCTCAACCTCCCTTGATTGACGTAGGTAATTTCCAGTACTCGAACATAATGCCAACGCTCAACTTGGATAACAGGGCACAGGTGTCCAGTCCATCCTTTCGATTCCGCCATCTCGACTCGTCCAGGTCATACTGCAGGCCGTCAACGTCTGGCACCTAGACAACCCGGGAAAGACGAGAGAAGAAGGCGAGAATTGGCTCAAGGAAACGTGGAACGGCGAAGGGAGGGCAGAGTGGGAACGTCAGCTCCCAGTTGAAGCGCCAAAGGCCAAAAAGGCAAAAGTCGAGAAGGCGAAAGCAGACGAAAGGAAGCGATGACAATGACGTTCAGGTACATAGAGAGTGTTATACCTTGCATAGCATGTATTATCTGATATAGTTCATGGTCTACGGCGTTGTCAGCTGAGCACTCGAACCATACTTGTTGCAGCTTACAAGATCGTGGCGACTACCTTCCTGCCCTCCCCGCGGCCTCCCCACCCAGCTCCACTGTGTCGGAACTCGGCGTGGTAGATTCCCTGCCAAGTTCCCAGGACAAGCTTGCCCTTGGAAATTGGAAGCGTGATCGAGTTTCCGAGAAGAGATGTCTTGAGATGCGAGACAGAGTCGCTGTTGACCGTAAGCTGCATGTTCATTCTAGTGGTGGAGAAGGATGAATGCAACGCTGAGAAAAGAGAAAACACAGGGGAGATGACCAGAACGTATGGTCAAGGGACTAAAGAATAGAAACCACATGGACGAGGACAAGGGCAGTTACGTTGAGACTAGGAAAGAGGAGAAGATCCCAGGGACGGGAACAAGTACGAGAAGATGGAGAGTAAGGGAAAGATGAAGATCGAGAAGGGAGGGATGGAAAACAGGAAGACGAAGGAGGCGTGATCGAGGGGGGATCAATGATTAGGAGCAAATTGAAGATGGAAAGGTGAAAGAGGGGAAGGCAGGACACTGCGCGAAAGGAGGAGAGGGGAAGGACAAGCTGGGCAAGAGGAAAGAGGGGATGAGGGAGCAGGGCAAGGTTGAGAAGATGAACATAGAGTGTGGGGAAGAGGCAGATCCGATGAAGAAGGAGAAACAAGACGTGTCACTCACTCGGGTCCTTCATCAGTATGTCGCCATGGCAATGACTCTGGGACAATGGTGTCCAGACTGTATCATTTTCATCAGACAGATTTCCTTCTCCCAGATGTAGAGAGCAAGTATTCACGCCATGTCCATATCTATCACAATCCAGATTTAGCTCAATCCGTCAAGCCGTCAAGCAAGTACGGATGAAACTCACCGCTCCTGACGGTTCTGGGCGGACGAAGTACATCAGTGTCTATCCCTCCCTAGCTCATTGTCCACTCACGGGTCACAGTTCTCATTCACGGTGAGACCGGCTGACGTATGTAGACAGTTCAATGTGAAAATGCCGATATCGATACCCTTCAACCCCTCCTGACATTCCTTCAAGACGGCATTTGTCACTAAATGCATGCCCTTGGTATTGGGAGGAAGGGTGCTGGTCGACGGCTGTAAGTTTCAATCCTCAGTGAACCAATTCAATGCCTTACAAGGTCTTTTGCCAAGGCATAGTGAGATATTATTGCTGTTATTAATACGAGTAGAAGCATTTCGCCTCACGGTACCACCGACGATATCACAATCGGATGATGACGTAATCCTTATTCGCTCCTCCCGCTACAGTCTCACTACGTGCCTGCTTTTCGCCACCGTTTCATGTTGCCAACTCCTCATCAATCAACCTCCCCGTCTCTCCTTACTCTTCCTGATCTCTACCTTCACAAATTTATATCCCAACCTCCACACTAGACTGCCAGATGATCGTTTGCAATCTTTGTGGTATCGCTGTTGGCGCCCTCGACACAAAGTGCGAGAAGTGCTCTGGCCGGGGTGTAGAACGAGATACCCCTCTCAAGTCTTTTCTCACGGCGAGCCAGCAAAAAGGATCGCCGGACCGTTGGGCCAAGAGGTGAATGATTTCTTTCCATCTCATATCCACAGCTGATAAAGATGGGAAGCTATGTCACTCCCGGATCTTCCCCAATGGCTCCTGGGCAGGAGACCAGACCAAAATCACCAAGGGTTGACAACCCGACTAGGCCGCTGGAGAAGAAGAAGAATGAAGGTTTCACCGTACCAGTCGGGTCTGCGTCCAATGGTGATGACCTTGCACGCGGTAAGTAACATAATCCCATCTGGGAAAGGAGGACTGATGTATGAGTCGGTGTAGTCTATGGATCAGTGCTGGATCCCAAGCTCCAGCACCCGAAATGTACCGTCTGCCTCGTCGACATCAAACAAGGCTCGAAAATTTATCTTGCTCCGTCAGTTCCCATCGTCCGGATGGCGAAGCATCTGCTCATTCGGGGGAGCAGCCGTCACAATCGTCCCAAAGCCCTGGAGGCTGAAGATCCCTTGTGCAAAGCATGTTACACCTCCGTCTTCGCCCTCGGCGAGTGCTTCTCATGTATGAACCCAATCATCGGCGACCGAGACGAAGGATTCTCGGGGAAGCACGTCAACGGTAGAATGGGAAAGAAGTGGCATGCCAGATGTTTCAGATGCGTTGGTAAGTCATGCACTCTTGAGCCCCTGCCCCGGCAGTAGCTGACGAATCACAGGCTGCGAGCGAAACCTCTTCCCGCCCGTGGACGGCGCCCACTCGCTCTTACTCTCTGGCCGACCCTCCTGTACCGAATGCTTCGACTCTCTCAGCACCAACAAATCGAAGGCGAGACTCGAGCACACTGGGACCGACAAAGATAAACCACTTCCGTCCGCTCCGACCAATGTGCGAAAGTATGGCCGACCTGGAGAAGTCTTGTCCAAAGCGGCTCAGGAAGCCAAAAAGGACATGGTAGTCCAGTTTGCGAAGATCGCCAAGATCCCTCCACCGGTCGAAAAGGTTGCAGTCCCGCCTTCTGTCAAGATCGCCAAGATTCCACCGCTGGTTGGAAAGGTCGCAATCCCACCACCTGTGGAAGCACTTGAAGCGAAGTCAGTCCACCCCATCAGAACGCCATCTCGTACTCCTGAGGTCCGCATGCTGTCACACGCAGAGAAGCTGGAAATGGAGTTTGGCAAATTCGCCAGGATCCAAGAGATGGTCGAGCTGCCACCGCCCGCGAGGAAACTTGCAGTCTCCAAAACCGGCCCACCATCTTTCACATCAGAACCTGACGGAATCGACAAGTTGGCCATCACCACCGGACCGAGGCCGCAACGACCGGCCACCTTCGATCATCATCCGGTGATAGCGACGCTCACCCCCAAATCACCTTGCGATGAATGCGGGAATATCGTCGGGATCGAATTCGCAGTCATTGGGTCCAGAGCCTATCATTTCAGTTGTCTCCCTTGTGCAGGATGCGGAAGGAGATTGGTCCCTCAGCGTGACGACCCCTGTCTTTCTGCTTCCTCGGTCGGGCCCTCGGCGACCTCCACGATCATCACCACCCCCGTTACACCGGAAAAACCGACTTTTGTACCGGTTCAGCTCCCGACACGATTCGGTGGAATGAAGCCTTGTCCGGGATGCGACATCAAGGTGGCGCCGATGGAACGAGACACTGTTCAAGGTCCTGGAGCCGCGATTTGGCACAAGAAATGTCTCCGATGCTCGAACGAGAGATGTCGAAAATTCCTGGATGGGTCGGCAAAGATGGAAGAGAATGACAAACCTTGGTGTCGAGCGTGTTCTGTGAGTTTTTGTCCATTCGATAGTACCTTGAGCGAGGGCTCACGATTGTTTTCTCAGTTGACGAAGAGAAACCCAAGTCCGACGAAGACGCAAGTACCCCGAACGACCGAAGCTGTTACTTGGCAAAAGACAGGGACTATTACCACTCAAAGAACAGGGGTCTTGGTCTCGCAAAAGACGGGGACTCCCGCTCCACAGCCGAACACGAGAGTTACCGCCCCGCAAAGATCGGCGAACAGTACGTCGTCGCCGAAAATGGGGACGATTGGGTCACAAAGAACGGGGACGATCGCGGCACAGAGAACGGGGACCGCCTCGTCGCAGACAATAACGGGAATCCTCGTAGCGCAGAGGACAGGGACTACAATGTACAGGAGGGAAGAAGTCACGACGTTCGATGCGAGGAAGCTGTTGAGCCCCACATCGGACAGGCGAAGATTGCCTTTGGAACCGATGTCACCGGCGGCGGAGAACGGCTTGGGTCTGGGTTTGTGGAAATAGGTTCTACGGTTGTGGGATTTCATTGTGATTTGAATACTTTGTTGTCGAATTTCAATGCATTTTTTCGTATCCTGTACATCGTTGTATCTCTTCTGGTAGGAGACTACGGTTAGGTTATGCCTAGAAATGTAAACCGGACCGAACCAAAGCGACCCTACAAGTGTGGTAATTTGCGCCACTGTATTTTGGAAAGACCCGAAGGCCCGCCGGAGAAGAGCACTTGCTTGAGTGTAAGCCGGGAGTCGAATACTCGTTCGTGGTCTTCAAAGCTCAAGGGATGAATTGAGACCCGAGAACCCTAGCAAGTTTTGGTGCACACAGGGGGTTTGACGAGGTGCCATTCGCCACCCGCTCGCCATATCCCCGCACTCCTGCGATATTTCCGAGATGGGCTGCAAACAACACCACATTATTGGCCGTGTTATCACTCCATCGACCTCTCGCGACAACAACAAACCGGATTCACGAGATGGACTACGAGCTCCTCACGGACGATTTCAATGCGGGCAACTCGCTAGCCTCGCACGACAACTTGGCGAGCGCGCAGAATGTCGAGCTTGAGCATCAGGCTCTTGACCTGGGAGGGGCAGAGGGCGAGGGCGATGTCGAGTACCATGAACCCGAGGACGCGTCGGACAAGAAGGGTGCCAAGGGGCTGAGGCCGGAGGAGAAGAAGGAGCGCCAAAAGCTGCAGAACCGGAAAGCGGCCGAGAGGAGTCGAAACAAGAAGCGCGAAGAGCTGTGAGCGCGGGTCCGTTCGAGCGGGGCATGAATTGATGGATTCTGCTGTTCCCGCAGGACGAGTCTCGAATTGACGGTCGCGAATATCCAAGAAGAGAACAACCGGCTCAAGGCGCACCTTGCGACGCTGCTCGTCTCCAAACAGCCCACATCGTCGCAATCGCCGCGACCAGCGACTGACGCCGACGGGATCGACTATACCTCACTGGGGAAACTGCAGGCCGAGCTCAAGGTCGCCAAGGAGAGATTGCTCATGCGCGAGCTCCAGCTCGCCAGCCTGAGCGCAAACCCCGGGGAGGCCGGGACCGAGCAGCGCAAAGAGTTGATGGAGAAGGAGGCGGTCCTCGGGAAAATGGGCGGCGAGGCGCGGTCGCTGCTCGCGGTCATTGAGCATCTGCGCGAGGAGAAGCAGGCGCTCGGGCTGAGGCGCAAGATTGTGGAAAGGGAGCTCGAGGCGAGGCGGACCCTTGGCGGCATGGTGGATCAGGCCGTGCTGGATGGCGGAGAGAAGCGGGCCTTGGGAGTCGAGAGGGCGCTGCTGGATCTCAGGGGATGGATCGATGGGGCCGTCAAGAATTGGGAACAGGTACGTGGAGGCGAACGCTGCTCGCGTGGGTGGGGGTGGGTGCTCATGCGATGGGTGTGCAGACTTCGATTCTCAGTCCCGGACAAAGAGAGAAGGAAAGCGAGGTCTAAGGTTGGGCAGAGCGGAGACGCGGTGTGACACATCAGTTGTAATATGGCTCGACCTAGATGATGATCCTGTACACTTGACGTTTCATCTCGGAAGCGGATGCGTCGTTCACGTTGTCGTGCCCAGCCGAAAGAATCGTATGGCTTCCCTGACCTGTACGTGAGAGGTCGAGAATGTGGACTCGGGATCCGCCGTACCTCTCTGGGTCCGAGCTGGGCCGTTCTTGGCTCTTTCGTCTCTGCATGGATTATGCTGCGATCTCTGCTTTCATGCCCTTGTCTTGGTCTTGGAGCAGATGACTTCTGCCCTGTGGATGCAAGATCGCAAACTGTTGCATTTGACCGTGTGCAGTTGTAGAGGAAGAGACCAATCTCGGAGGTATTCCTCGGCCCGGCTTGAGGGAGTTTGAGGGGCTAAAGCCAAAGCTTACACCGCCCGTATTCATGATGCCTCGCCCGACATGAATTCTTCGCCAAGGTCTAAATGACGATCCGAGATGCCCAAGCCTGATGCGCTATCCTGCCTTGCGCAGCCGTGTCAGCACTATGATCTATGCGAGTGGGTTGGAGAACCAGAGTACCGGAATGGGATGGGGGTGAGGTGGTGCCACATTCCCTTGGAGGAATCAGGGATCCCAAAGGTAAATTCTCGTTTTGGCCCTGAGTACCGACTGGACATTTGGATGACTCTAGCGAGCGAGATCACGACGGACGAGGGACTCTGCTCTGCATTACACTCATACGACAACGAGCAAGCAGTCCCACAGCAGCCACAGAGCACGGAGTAGCGGCCGTCACAACAGCACTCAACACCCCCACAGCCCTCCGCCCACATCCCGCCAGCCACCGACCGCGATCGATCTGGCTTCCACAAAGCAACCCCCTCCATCCACTCCATTACTCAGCATGGGGTCCAACCCCAACCAACCACAGGCGATACCGTCCTCGAACCCGTCATCCGCCTTCTATCCCTCCGCATCCTCGGGCAGTGGCAACTCGTTCCCGCGCCAGAACTCGTTTCACAACCCCGTACCCGTCGCCATAGCCGGCCCATCTCGATGGAACGGCATGTCGGGACTGAGCGCCATGATGAAAGCGCAGGCGACCGATGAGTGGGTCTCGTCCCGCACGGAGCTCTAGTACATAGCTGACACCATCCAGGAGCTCGCCCGCCACCTCGCCGCGCCCGATACATTCCTCGCCGTCGTCCAACCCGCATTCGGGGATGCACCCCTCATCGTTCGGCCTGTCATTTCCTATCCAGCAGTCAATGGGCATGGGCATGAGCATGGGCATGTCGATCTCGCCGCCGCACTGGAACAACTTTCAAACGAATTACGGGTCCATCGGCTCGGGCTCATTTGTCGGCTCGATGAATGGGTTTGGGACATCGTTCGGTGGCCGAGATAGGGAGCTCGAGGCGCGCTACGTCAAGGACTTTACATGCTGTGGGCGGCAGCTGAATGGGCTGCATGATCTGCTGGAACAGTGAGTCCAGAAGCAAACCGAGGCGGTAGGATGGGCGGTACTGACCTTGAATGGTTAGCTACGAGGAAGAGCACGCGAATGTGCCCGCGGACATGAAGATGGCGGCGATCAATGCTGCGCAGACGTCGCTCGCCAATCGGCCACAGAACCAACCGATCTCGTCGACGCTGCCGAGCTTGCAGCACCAGCACCTCCAACAGCAGCAACAACAGCATCATTTCCCCGGGGACGCGCCGACCCCGCCGGGGATGATGGACATCGAGATGGACGAGCCGCAGCCGCAACCTCTCTTGTCAGGCCGCATACCGACGATCCCGCACCCTTCCCCCTGGCGCACGACGGGTATCGCCAACCCACCCCAATG
>JASZXS010000502.1:0-11119 GCA_035521475.1 Tremellales sp. Uapishka_1 | reverse complement strand
AGGGGGAGCAGGCCTGATCATCAGCATCAGGATTCTCTAGTAAGAACGTCCCGGCCAGCCGTAGACGATGGGAGGGGGTGGGTAGTACGAGTACGATGGCTGGGGATAAGGAGTGCAAGTCGTGACCCACGGATTCCAGCCCTCTTGGGGTCTTCCGGGCCACGCCATCGACTGGGCAGCCGCGACGCCCGGAGGCGACCCGTACGGGTACGGCCATCCCGACCATTGGTCGGCGGCCGCCCGCGGTGGATTCGACCACAGCCCGCCCCACATGGCCGCGATCGTCTCCTGCTGCTTCTTCGCGTCCTCCTCCTCCTTTCGCGTCGCCTCCGTCTTGGCCTTTTCTACCAGTGGGTTCGCCTTCCTTTTCAGCTCGGGCGCGCCATAGACCGTCGTCGCGAGCGTGGCGAGCTTTTCGAGCTTGTCCTTGCAATCGAGGATCTCGCCGGCAGGCATGTTTTCCAGCACGTCCAGCGCCTTGTAGTTGTACGGCCAGGGCAGATCGAGCCGGCCCTTGATCACGGCCATGATGATCTTTCGGTGGTCATCGTTCTTGGCCATCTCCTTGAGGAGGTCGAGCTCTTCCTTTCTCGCCAGATTCGAGGGATCCGCTCCGGTCGCGTGCTCCACCATATCCCGTACGGCTGCTTCGGGATTCGTAACGAACGGGCTGGGGATGGAGTCAGTGGGACAGACGACAACGCAAGGAGTAAAATCCAAGGAATACGGACCTTGAGGAAGGGGGAATGGCAGGGAGAGCGAACATGGCGGACGGACCGTAAGCACCGTAGCCCGCACCTGGGAAACCAGCGGCGGTCCCCCACGCGCTGTATGGGGAACCCATGGAGGGCTTTTTCAGCTTGGATGACGAGGGCTTCCGGGAGACTTTCCGAGAGAAGAGAGGTATCTTGGAGGAGGATCGGGTGGCGAGGAAGCAAAAGCGATCGGGAAGGTCGGGCTGTCGGGCTTTTCCTTTCAGTCGTCGGTGGTCGTGCACCAGTATGAGATGGCGTAGAGGGAGTCGTCAGGGATCGTAATAGACTGAGTTGGGTGGCGGAAGATCTATAAAGACAATGCAGGTGGATGAGAAGAGCGGTGACATGGTGGAAGTGGGGAATATATAGTGCAGACGACCCGACAAGACCGGGTCCACCACACGGACCCTCCTTTCCGCCGCACGGACCCGAGAGTCGACCCGAGTCGAGTCATTGGAGGGGACAATAGCTTGTAGGGTATGCATGGCTGCTCATCATTCCTCACGCTCACGCGTGGCAGCGAAGCGCGGCATGAGGCCGAGAAGGAGGCGTCGCGGACTGATCAGCGCCCTCGAGAAACATGCCGTACAGGCGAGGTGGCGTGGCGTCAGATCACCTGGCGTGTGTCCATGACGAGGGTGAACAATAGACTGATACGCCGGCGTACATCAGACCCTCTCGCACCACGCAGAGGGATAGTCTCTCGTTCGTTGCGGAGGAATGATGGTGCTAGGCTGCTGCAAAGACGCCGAGCATCCGGCGAGGCGTGTCACGCGCGGTTTGCCACTTGCCTCCTCGAACTGGTGTGCGAAAACGGCTCGTGAAGGATGCGTACGATCGAGCCCTTCAAGCTCCCTAGCCCCTGCTGTGTTTCCCAAACCAAGATCGCCTTGCTGACGCTCTTGCCTTCTGTTGATCGACAATGACTTTATAAGACGCAGCAGATGTCTGACGGCCGTCTGTCCCTCCGGCCCGACCTGTAATGTCAGACCCGTTCCAGCTGATCTGTGCTTCCCAGCTCGTCTGTGTATTCGTTCCAGTCTCGCGGCATACCGAGGACTTTGATCGACGTTGACTGTTCGTCTCCATTCCAGCTTGGACCTCTCGAAGCCTGCTCGTTCCAAGGCGTGAGTGCAAGCATGATCACGATCACGCGCGAAAGTACACGCTGGACCAAGTCTACTCGTCCGCATACCTCGGCGCTTTTCCCATCACGCAAGGCGGTCATATCCTGACAGGAATTTTTGTCTCGCCTCTATTGCGGCCTCGTCCTCCCATTGGCTGCTTTGCCACCTCATGAGTAGATGGATATCCCTTGTCCACCGTTCACACCGCAAGAGCTACATGTCATCAAAATCTACAGTACTTCCATATTAATGCACTCCCCCGGCCACCTCCAACAACCTATTCACCTCGCCCCTGTCCGCCGGCCCGTCCAGACCCTTGACTCTCTCATGCGTCGTCGCTCCATTCAAGATCTTTTCAACCTCGGCTTTTCCCACGAGATCCGAATCGCGGAACTTTTGGATGCTACTCCCAAAATGCCCTCGTCAAATCGTTCCATCGACAAAGCACACTCAGCACTCACAAATCCCCATCAATGAACCCAGCAGTCTCCTTCTTGATCACTTCCGTTCCACCACATCTATACCTAAGACAAGCATCAGTGCTCCCCTCGATCCCTCCGCACGCAATCCACTAACGATTTCCAGCCGATTCCGCCGGGACCCTTGAGATACTTGTCCAGATTCCGCTGGAGATCGTCCAGTGTCTTCGTAGCGCCCGTCGTCAACTCCCCAATCACTCCTAATCTTCCGTCCATCGTGGCAAACAGCAGTTCCGGGGTGATAACCTCTGATGCCGAAGAGGCCGGTACAAACGAGCCTACGCGCGCGGACCGGGTCAGCAAAGTCTGTCCGTAGTCCAATTGGTTCTGCGCACCGTGTCTGAAGCGAGCGACGTCCTCATGCAAGCCAAACGAGGCCGCGGTCTCGAGCTCGCCTTTTAAGCGGAAAGTCAACAGATTCGAGTGTATCTTTGGATCCCGTGACATCAGTACTGTCATCCAGTTCATAGAGAATCACTCACATCGGCAATGATGACACCCGGACCCTGATCCTGGACGCCTCCGAGCGCTACCACACTGTGGGTCGCCATATCTCTCTGATCCACATAGATCTGCCCACTCCCCTCGTCTACCGTTAATACGAAGATACTTCGCATGCCATCTCCAACCACGAGTCTGTCCTCGGTATGCGAACCAGATTTCGGAGTGATGCTGAGGTGGAGAGCGATGAAAGCCGAGGACCACGAAGCGACTTCGGAAAGAGATGGGATGGGTCGCAATTTGAGAGAATGTATGGCGACCTAGATCGGACTGTGAGCTCTTCCTGTCTGACCAAGTCAGGCGGCTGAACTCACTTTACTAGCCGATGCAACAGCCAAAAACCCGTGAATCACCTTGGCATCATGTACCGGTCCGACCGTCTTGATGATCGCCGTCGTCTCGATCGTCCAGGTGTCGGAGGCATCATCATAGTTGGAATCCAGCAGCAGCAATCTCCCGGAATTGGCAGCGGCTACGCCATCGCCATAATTAGCATCGTCAAACTCGTCATCGGTGGGGAAGAGGGCTGTCCCGACGGCAAGGTACGATCGACCGAGCAAGAAGACAAGATTGGCGCAAGTCACTTCTTCCCGCTCTTGCAGCTCCAACTTGGCCAGCACTGATGACGATCAGTCAGTCCTCGATATCGATCGCAAGTTAAGGAGCAAGAGACTCACCATCGAGCGTGATAGAGTCTCTCAGTTCGAAACTGCCCTTTTGATCCACATGACCATCCCGCTCGTCCATTGTTCGAGAGATGATTCCCATTCCCAATACCTTCTTTTCGGGGAAACTGACCAGCCGATTTGCAGATTTCTCACCCAGATCCAACGTCTGGACATGGAGCTTCTTCAAACTGTTGATCTTCGCAAAGGAAAGACCGGTGGGTGTTGCCAGAACCAGACAGTTGCCCAGAGCAGGTGTGGAGATCGATGTCGCCGCAACGATATCCTACGATTATAAGCGGGGCCACCATTCACGGACTTGCCTTCTTCGAAACGGACGAGAAGTCCACTCGTTCTTTGGATTCAAAGACGATCGACATTCTCTCGCTGAGCGCGATCGCGAGGACTCGGTCTTCACCACAGAATAGGTCGTGAATCTGTGCTAATTGCAGCGGTCGAGTACCCAAGGAAGATACCTTGCGGCTGTGCACTCCCGGAACACCCTCCTTGGGCTCGAGATCGTAAATCAAGAGCGATCCATCGCTTAGGCCTGCCAATAACTGCGGAAGCGAGGCTTCCGTTGTTGCTGCGGAAGCCGTGAAGATCAGAGACGCCGCAAAGCAGCTCTCGTGAACTACCAGAGATGCATCGGCTTCGGTTGAGGCGCGATCGAGGTCGAAAAGTAAGATCTGGTTTGTCCAGGTGCCGATGGCCACATAGGGATGGGGAGAATGAACGATGGCGATCGACGAGATTTCCCCGGCCGGGACAGCCAATTTACTAGAGGACTATAAGCTAGCCACACATTGAAGAGATGAAGAGGTTCACCTCAATTCTTTGACCCCCGCTCCAGAGATCTCGAGAATGACAGCCTCGCCACCGCTAAGCGCCACAGCCGCCAAATTACCAGATATTTGAGCGGCGACGATATCCTTTCTGGTCTCGACAGTCCACGATGCTGCAATTAGTCCAGCGACCACGTCAGACCAGACATTCAAGCCGTTCTCGGTGATTTGTACAAGGTTGGAGCCGTCTGCAGCTTCGACAAGACTGCACGCGAGCGTGGGAGCCGAAGTCAGAGTTGGGGACGCTTCCAGCTGACTGATGTTATCGCCTAGTCTCAGGATGAGGGTGGAAGTAGATGTAGAAAGGAGAAGAGTGGAAGTGCTGGGCTGTATCTCAGCTGGGACCCAATTATTGCAAAAACATGGGAAACATACCGCGAATCAGAGGACGGTAAACCCCACATTCTCTCCGCGCCCTCAATGCCTTCAATAGATACTGTCTCCTCCAGGCCCACACCGCTTCTGACGACTCTAAGCGAGTTAGAATTGGAAGCCCCGCTCGCAACAATCAAATGGGACTGGTAACCATATCAGCGATACAGCCTACTAGACTTGCGTCTCGTTGCTCACAACGCCGCCTCCCTCCTCTTCGATCACACAGAAGTCCTTCACCGGAGCGAGATTCATCCATCGTTCCTTGACCTCCACGCTACCTTTGCCTTCCTCATCCTCCAATACTACTGACCAATCGCCTTCGCTCTTGTCTCGCGCTTTGCCTTTGCCCTTTCTTCCGGGAATTGCTTGTGCTGTCGAGATGACGGACGGCGAGATAGGACTGGACGGTCTGGAGCGCTTGAGTGAGGGTGGTGGGAGCGAGAGGGAGAGAAGCAGCGAGTCGCCGCATGCGGAAGAGAGGAAGAGATACGCCGAATCGATGTAGGTCATTGACGATGGAGGTGAAGCCTGTTTGCCAGAGTCAGTACCAAATGCTCCGATCTAGCAATAACACGTACCATGCCCATGGACACTTTCTTTACGCGAACACTCCCGCTGGCAATGCCGGAACTTGGAGCAAACTCCCAGCCTACAGCCGTTAAACGCCCGCATTCATCACCGATGAGGACGCTGGCCCCGGAGGCATGGCTCTCGATTACCGTCGCTCTACGTGGTTAATCAGATGCAAGGCTTCGGCAACGAAGAGGAACAGGACTTGCGCTAAAACCGTGCCAAAACCCTGTCGTACCCTCCAGACAGGCTTGAATTCCCACTTCTCCTCCGTCTCTGCAGAGATACCCTTGCTCGAGATACTGCTTTTCCTCTTCTTTCCCGGTCCTCCCGTCATATCGTTCTGGGGCGATCGCCTGGTAGCACTCGCTCGAGGACTTGTCGTAGGTCCAGCGGAGAGCGCTAGCGGCGAACGTGGCGACTGGGGGACGAATGTCAAAGAATACAGCACGCAGTACTCATCCCCAATGACAAGGAGGTATCGTGTCCCGGGGATTGGGAGGATGGTCCTGGCGGCAGGACAGGAGAATGGAATATCATTGTAGTCGGCGTCGGGGGAGTCTTTCGTGGCTTTCGATGGATACGGACTGACGACATCGAGTGGATTCGTCAGATCCGTAAAGGAGTGGGCGGAGAGGAACAGAGTTCGTGCGTGGAGCAGCAGCGAGTTGGTCGGTGATAGTGATAAGAAGGCTACGATCGGGTCCAGAGACTCTGCGGGGGGCGGGAGAAAAGATAGTTGGAGGAGATTGTGTTCCCGAACGCTATTGATTAGCAGACTGAAGGTATGGCTAACTCACTTTATGTTGAAATTGTCTCTAAACTTTAGCCGTTTTCTCTCGCCCTCGACTTCCATTACGGCGGTACTCGCTCGACGCTTCTTTGCGTCCTTGTCCTTTTCGATCTCCATCTCGACACAGGACAGCACCCCGATCCACAGACTGACAAGGGCGGTGTTGTTTTGAGTGATCACAGAAGTGAAGAACTCTGCTAGTCGAAGCGATGGCGTCGGTGGCGACAAGGTGATAGAGGAGGTGGCGATCAGTGACGGGGCGGGAGAATCGTTGAAGGCCAAGAGAAGGAGCTGGGCGTTGGGGGGAGAGAGGAGGACAAGGATATGTGGTTGAGCTCCCTGTGGTATCATTCATGTGATTAGCCACGAGTCGTCGATCAAGGATGCTGTCGCTAGGGAGGTAGAGGCACTCACCGAGATGACCACTCTCTCCAGACCGACCACACTCCCCCATACCTCCATCTCGGCCCTCCACTCCAACCCCGATGGGGTGGTGTCCCATACCTCTATACGATCCGGCTTGGCTACGACGAGCGAGGAGCTGCCTTCAGACGTCAGAGATGGTATCAAGAGCGTATGGAGCACCGGAGTCGGCGTCAACGCCTGAATAATTGTCAGTTCGGGCACCGAGCCAGATGGGACCTCCACCTTGGGAGAGGGACTGACTGAAGCGATGTAGAGCATTTCGTGCCTCTACAGATGTAATGCGTGTACGCTTGGTAATCTCACTGAGGGCTTCAGGATGCTAGCTCTCCTTCAGGCGTATTCGATGCTGAGAAGAGACGAGATAGACACCGTCAGCTTGATATCTGCCCTCGACAACCTCTCGGTGGCCATCTCCGAGCCGCTTGATCACGTGACTCTAACGGTCTCTCTCCAGTTCCCCAGGCTCCGGCTTCTTCCCTCACCTTTTACCGTTCATATCTCCATACAATCATCGTCCATACACAAGCAACACTTCATCAACGCCCAAAGCAAGGCATCCAATACATTCACTCCAGGCGCAGTCCGGAAAGACGCATCATCATTTCTGTCTCGTGCTTCATATCCCAAATAAATCATTCGTCAAGATGTCGAGCTCGACGTCCACGAGCAACAACCATCATCTCTTATCTGGCATCATTCCCGGACCTCGTGCATCCGAACAACCCGCTCTGGGTACAGTCAAGAAACGTAAACTCTCTACATCCATCCGGCCGAAAGAGCGGCCGGTGTCGGAAGACATGGACGTACCGACCGAAGACGACAACGCTTCTACCGCAGGGAAGGGGGCTCGCGATAGCAAGCGGAGCAGAGTTCACTTTTCGTGTGTCGAGTGTCATCGTCGCAAACAGAAATGCGATAGACAGGAGCCATGCTCGCAGTGTGTTGCTCGCCGCGTACCCCATTTGTGCCGGCCGTTTCTCAATGGGGTGGAGGATCCAGCGTGAGACCCACCTGTATTCCTTTTTATGAGCTCAGCTAATTCGGTCCTTTGTAGGAACGCCGACGTTCAGGTACGACTCGGCTCCATCGAGAGTCTTCTCTCGCGTCTGGTATCTTCGATGTCGCACAACAATTCTCGCTCCTATAATCAAGGCCCATCTTCGCCTGATGTAGCGTCGCTGCTCTCTCCCTCCGGCGAAGAAGTCTTTCATCCAGTTCCGCAACAGCAGCCTCACAAGCAACTCATGCCGCATAAACCACCGCCTTCAGGTCTCTTCCCCTCGCATGTGACGACCACTCCGCCCGGAAGATCAGGCTACGGCTGGGGACTACGAGAAGGGAGAATGATCAACTTGTCTATGGAGGACAATCCAGAATTGAAAGACGTGTTACAGACCTTGAAAGAGAGTGGCATTGGAAAAAGTCATTTGGAATGGTTGATATCGGGAATCCCGGGGAGGAGGATGGCAGATGGGTTGGTGGAGCTGTATTTTCGGTATGTTGTCTCTCATCCTCGTCGGATTCGGTTGAACTGATGGATACTCGTTTGCAGCGAGATAGAGTGAGCGGGAAGAGACGATGTCGAAGTTTCTTGTGGACATACTGACTTCTAGTTAGCTGGACACGATACAAAATGAACCGGCTGTCATTCACCCGTCGCTATGTTTCCTTCTTCGATTCCATAGGCCGATCGCCCACATCCCCAAAAATCGACGCCGACACGTTGAAGTGGCTGCCATTGATGTTCATCACGGTGGGCACCAAGTTTCATGTCCAGACCTCCTGGAGTGACGCTGACGAATCACCAGCTCGCAATTGCGACTTTGTCGGCGCCGGCCGATCTCGTACCTCTAGATGAACAGGTCGCATGGTCTCGACGATTCTATGGAAGTGCTCGGAGTGGCTTGGAATACGCCAAAGCTTTGCAGCGGGACAATCTGGATGTCTTATTTGCGGGCTTGTTGGCTTCGAGATACATGTAAGAGAGACTTTGGGTGCACCAATGATGATGCTAATGGACGGATTTGCAGGCTCCTGACGCGTCGTCCTGCTGAAGGGTCGACCCCGCTTACGACAGCCTTCCAATTGGGATTGTACAGGGATGGGACGGTTCTGAACTTGGTGGACAAGCGAGAGGTGGAAATCAGAAGGAGGGCCTGGGCAATGCTGTATCACCTCGACAGGTTAGTGAAGGGACAGCCAAGGCGTATTATACCTGACACTACTATTAGGACCTCTTCCCTGCTGGTCGGACGACCCGCCTCGATATCGGACGCGCATACGGATACAAGGCCTCCGGCAAACCTGGACGACGAAGAGATCGAGAACGGAGACTTTGATCCTGCTGGTCATCCATTGACGAGGCCGACGCAATATACATATGTGGTGTTGAGGTACGCTCCCAGTTACGATTAGTCTTGCTCCCGAAAATTACGATGTTGATAGGTCTTTTTCAGGCATAAACTCGCAGAGATCATGGGACGGATAGCTTTCCACACATTCGCGATCCAGCTGCCTGATTACTCGACCGTGGTGAATCTGGACCGGGAACTGCTAGCTTGGAGGGATTCCCTACCGACTTTTTTCCGAATCACCACTCCCGACAAATCATTGGACGCCAAACATCCTTATCTGTTTGTCCAAAGACATCTTTTATCGTGTGAATGGTTTTACACCAGAATCACGCTGAATCGGTTAGTCCGGGCACGGAGCATAGAGGTGGAATGCTGACTTCAGCCGTCCCAAGACCTTATCTACTCCGACGGAAACCGCAGGACGGGCGGTATGCCTATTCCAGGAATGCCGCGATCGAGAGTGCGACGGCAGATTTACTTAGCAGGCGGGAGTTTGTCATGGCCAAGGGAGACTTGATCGTGAACAGCGGTGGCTACAGAGTGTATGTGAAGCGAGGATTTTTGGGCGCCTGCTAATCGCTTCTTAGACTAAACTCTTATATGGTTCTGGGGGTGACTATCAAATGCAAGTTCAAAGGCTTCCAATGGATAGGACGTATCCTGACTTGCCAACCAGTGGATCCCACCTCGCCTCAAGCGGACGAGCTCCGACATCTACTCAACGTGGTCTCTGGACGTGCGCGAGATTCCGAAGGTCGCCTGTCGGAGCCTATCGTCAAGGAAGAGCTGGCCATCGTTGAATTCCTGACCGCCAAGACAAGCGGGGCTCCGACTCCGAAATCATCGCATCCTTCCAATCTCGCGGATGATCACACGCCCGTCGATCTCCTGCTAGGTTTGGCGAAAACGTCCTCGGGCCGACGAGCGGCTGAGGAGGAAAAGAGGCAGTTGAGACTGCAGCAGCGACGCGAGCTGGACGAGCAATTGAAGAAGAATGGCAATGGCGCGACATCAGCCAGTCCGTGGGGTTACATTGCGCCCTCCATGCCTGGCCTCGATGTTCAACAGCCGTTCGGGAATCCAAACCCCTTCGCCACAAGCCAGCCTGAAACCATGCAGCGCAAAGTCCCACGACCGCTGCAACCGCCCTCGTCAGCAAAACGGGCCTCGAATGACTGGTTCGACAGCATGGTCCGCCAACCCGACTTTCATCAGAACCCAGAACCACCCATCACGCTGCCTTCCTCTTCGACCTCGGCTTCGCAACAGATCTTCCCCGACCTTTCGATATTCCCAAACAATACGAACCAGATCAATAATGGCTTCGGGGACCCCCACGACCAAGGGCTGAATACCAATCAGATTCTGAATCAGTTCGGGAACCCCATCTCGGAAGAATTCGACTTTGCAGATCTCGGCGTCGATCAGCAGAACATGGAGAATGTGTCGTTCAATCCCTTTGCTCTGGCACAGACGGTGGAAGAAGGGTACGGGATGACCACAACGAGAGATGAGGCAAATGAGCTAATTTCCTATCAATAGGTCCGGATCGGAGGGAGTGACAGATGACGAGACGGCGTTCTTGAATTTCATCCTGACGAAGTTCGCAAACAATGCGTCGGAGTTGCAAGAGAGATGAGGTGGGGGGCGAGCGTATTACCATGCATTTTGATCATGGAGTGGATCTGCATCGACGAAAGGGAGAAACCCAACTATCCATACACATTTACTTGATCTTGTCGAGCGCCCTGTTGAACCCGCCGCGTCGGTTCATGTACTGTCGCCATGTGCGCTGTTTCGTCACGTGCGCCCCGCCCGCTGCGTTCTGCGGAACACCTTTGCCCTGTGGGAGTGTGGTGTCAGTACGGAGAGGTGAGGTTGGAAGAGGTGGGAGGCACCTTTGTTGTTCCAAATCCGCCAAAGCCCAACATGGCGGCCATGGCATCCTCCTCTCCACCTTCGCCTTCTTCGCCCTCTTCTCCGACTGGCTGGTCGTCCACTAGTTCCCCGTCTTCCTCTTTCTTGATCTCTGTGATGGGACGATCAGCTTCTGAAGCGAGACATTGGAGGCAGGGGGACATACCAGGCTTGTCGTCCGTGTAGACAATCCCCTTGGCCCGCTCTTCCTCCCTCCTACGACGGCCCTCCTCGATCGCACGCCGGTCGAGCGGTCGGTCTCGCTCGCCATCGTATCGACCCTGGTTCTCGGGATACGGCACATAGTCCCGT
>JASZXS010000501.1:0-11178 GCA_035521475.1 Tremellales sp. Uapishka_1 | reverse complement strand
ACAGGCTGAGGGAAGGGTGGGAAGGGCTGCGTCTCATTCCGGTAGGAGAAGGATAGCGTCGGATAACAGATTCCGATAGAGCCTGACGGTCAAGCCCACACAATGCTATCGGGCCGGTACCTCGCATGGTCTGCAAATGTGTGCGCAGACGCTGAGTGCAGTTATGGGGAGGAGTGATGGAGATCGTCGAAATAAGAGGTCAGGAGGAAGAGAACGTGGGGAAGAAAACAGCTCGGATTTTGGGGAGAGCAAGGAGCCGAGAATCCTACCGTGGATGGAGCAACTCACTGGGTGGATGGAGAGGGCCGAAGATGCTCCTCTAGTTGAGTTATAGGGGACGATGGACAATGAGTCGGGTGGAGGGGCGAGAAAACTTGACTGATACCGTTTCGTTCCCCTGACGACCGTTCCTCGCTAATGTTGGATGACCGCTTTGTCCAACCTGTCGTTGGAATTGGAGCCAAATTCGCTTCGAGTGATGCTATGGTGGGCTCGGCGGATGAGAAAGAGAATGCTGGAGTCTCGCAGGGGTTAGATGAGACGAGGGGACGACGCAGGTAGGCGGTTGGTCGGGATCGACGAGCGAGTGTGAGCGAGCGTGACGAGAGAGTGATGGTGGTGTAACGAGTGGATGGGATGAAGTGTCCAAGCGGTTTCGACGACCGATGAACGATCAGGAAGAAGAAGGGACGGGGGTGCTTCTCAATTACAAGACGACCAAGTGAATGGCTATCGGTGAGGGTAACCTCGGTATCCGAGCCGCAATTCTCAGCAGAGGAGAGCAAGCTGGTTTTTCAGGGAGCAAGACAGAGTTCGGCGTCTAAAGGCAAAGGCGAAAGAGGGGGAGAGGGGAGGGGATGCAGCGAGAAGATGCCCAAGACCTAGCAGGGGCGAGCTAGGGTGGTCCTATGTGTCGTCCACTGGTTACCTGGGGTGCATGTGCTCGACCAAGGCCAGGATGGTGGGAACGGGGAGGGAGACGACGGTGGATGTGATGTGGCGGAGGATGAATTCTAGGGCGACAAGATTGGGGAACCAGGGTACGACTTCCTGAATTGTCACGTAGGTTGGGCGAGCGCAAATGAGACTTTGAGGGTGGGGCTATAGAGTTGAGATTGGGTGCGGCGCAGGGGGATGCCAGGCTGATGCTTGGTGGAATGAGTGCAAGGTCGAACCAAAGAATCGAGGTACAAATGAGGTTTGAAGGGTCGGACAGAGTCGAAACTGATTCCCAAAGGAATTCCTCGGCAGCCACACAGACAGCTTGTCTCCCCCTCCGTATCGCTGCCTGCCTCGCGGTGGCCCAGGTCGCTGATCCCTCGTCATCACGCAAACGACTAGCACCACGCACACGGCTTTGAAACGCGCACACCGTTGGCGCCTACGCACAGGTCGGCTCCCTTTCCTTCTCCTCCCTTGTACAGCAAGCAATAAGCAGTCCTTGGATAGAAAAGCCTCGCCTCGCTACTGCTCCCTACTTGCTCTGCCCCCTCCTGTTGTCCTCCTCTTCCCTGGTCTCGAGTATCGCATGTCTCGGCAGGATACGGGATTTGATTGAGTTTTCGCCGACGCGTCAGGGGGCAACCTTGATTTCTCCTGGACGCGTCTTGACCATCGACCGGAAGCGCGTAGATTCCGGTGGGGATGTCGAGGCGTCTCCTCCCGGGAGCTAGTCGGACAGCGACGCCGCCGTGCTACCGGGGCGAAGCGTGGGCAACTCGTGGCAGCTTCTCGTAGCTCGGATGAGGAGCTACTTGACCCCAGGATTTATTGTCGAAGCGTAGACGCCACACCTTTCTCTCGCGTGGTCTCGTCCCTCCCTGCTTTCCTGATCGGGTGGCGTGACGGGCTGTCACCTCGAAGCACGTTACAGCCTGGGACCGTTGCGACTACCATTCTTGATCGTGACACGCCATGGAATGCATGTACGGCGATGCCATAACTATCCGTAAGACAGAGACAGAGAAGACAGAGGCGTGAGGACAAGCAGAAATCGCTTCCGGTCTTCCACCGAAATCGAATTCCAACGCTTTTTGCTTCCGACTCCACTCGGAGGATGCTTCTCTTGTCCACCTAACGGCACCTACTTATCCTCCAGATCAACTCGAGATGCGTGTCCCATCCACTACTACCGATACAGTCCCTCCTGCCCCAGCCAATAGACTAACCATCCTGACCGCCTCCGATATCGACACCATCCTCGCCAGCCTCTCGCCAGAGGAAGCCCTGCTCTCGCAATCCAAAGTTTTTTCCCAGTACTCGTCGGCCTCTGCATCCTCTCACGATGCCAACGAGATCCCATCGATCCAAGCCCCGTTGCGGCTGGCGACGACATACGAGTCCGGCAAGACAGTCTACATGCCTGCCCGGGTGAAGGAATGCGGCGGGACGGCCATCAAGCTCGTCTCTCTGCCAAACGAATCTGCCGACAGTCTCCCGACGACGACGCTTGTCCTCGACGAAACGAGCGGTAGAGTCAGATACGTGATCAATTCGTCCAAGCTTACGGCACTGCGAAATGCCTCTGGTGAGCCCGTCCACGCCCCTTTTTCTCGTTTGCTTTCTTGCTCACCTCCCCCCGCAGGCTCTGCCCTCTCGTACCAGCTCTTCCCGCCCGCACGAGACCCCACGTCTCTCCTCATCTTTGGATCTGGCTCGCAGGCCTACGCGCACGCCCACATGTTCCTCAAGCTCCACCCGTCTCTCAAGACGCTCACTCTTATCGTCCGCCGCCCCACCGACCGATCCACTGCCCTTGCATCCACCCTATCCAACGCCTTCCCCCACGTCTCCATCTCGATCGGCATCTCGACATCCTCGACCTTCAACCTCTCCCAAGCAGTCCACAACGCAGACATCATCATCACCGTCACGCCCTCTCTCTCGCCGCTCTTCAATTCGGTCGACGTCCGTTCCGGCACCCATCTCGTCCTCGTCGGGTCGTATACCCCGGCCATGCACGAGATCTCGACCGACCTCGTTCGCCGGGGCGGGAAAATCGTCGTGGATTCCAAGCATGCCTGCCTGGAAGAAGCGGGCGAGCTCATCGATGCACAGTTGTCCGCCGACGACCTCGTCGAGATTGGCCAGCTGTTGTCGCTCGATGGCGAGGAGAAAGTCGCCCGGGTGAAGCAGGTGCGACAGAGTGGCGATGTGGTGATTTTCAAATCAGTACGTTGCCTCTCATCTCATAACGGGGTATATTGATCGGATCTCTAATGCGACTCTCACCAGGTTGGGATCGGACTGCAGGACGTCTCTATCGCAGACCTTGTCATCCGGGAAGCCGAGAAATCAGGCCTGGGGACCGTGGTTGAAGACTACTGATAGGAAATAGGATTCAATAGTGCCTTGGTGCGCAGTCTCGGCCGCGCTCTGTAGTCGATAAGATAGAATAGAATAGAGCAGGGTTGTCATACGATAAGATGTGTATTCATACGACGCTGCCTCGCTCTCGATCCAGACATCGTTATCATCACCGTCATCAGCTACTGAATCGCCGCTTTTTCTCCTTCTCTCCCCGCGTCTCCTTCCTTCTCTTCTTCCCCTTCTCCCATCTCACTGAATACTCCACGATTCGCAGTGAGACCCGGACCGAATCCACAAACTATTTGACAAGACAACCCTTTTCCTTTTTCTTTTTTCCTTCCTTCTCCCTTCAAGTAAGATTCTTCTGATTTCCCCCAACATCATCATCGCCCTCCCTCCTTTATTGGTCGACGTTCCGCCCAAACAGATCCCCAAACCTCGGCAAGTCGTTCTCGTTCTCCCCAATAGCATTCTCGAGGCTGGGCAGCTTGATCGTCTGGTCGAGCGGTCTCGTGAGTGCGATCGCCTTGAGCGAGTCGGGGAGATGGCTAGGCATGTGGGGCGAGGTGGACTTTGAGTCGTCGACGTAGGGTGGCGTTTGGGCCGTCTGCGCCGGTAAGGTCGCCCAGGAAGATCGGGAGGGCGGCGCCGAAGAGGGCGGAGAGTACGGCGTGCTCGGCCCGGGGGTCATGAGCGAGGGGAACTGTGACGACAGGGTCGAGCGCCGGTACATCAAGCTACTGGCGTCCGACTGCTGCGACTCGGGCCGCCGGTCGGGATACGAAAGTGTCCGTTCGTCGGCTGAAAAGGGCCGTTCCCTCGTACCCATGGTGTAGGGCCGTTCCCGCGACTCCATGGTGAATGGTCGGTCCCGCGATGCCGTAGTGTACGGTCGGTCTTGGGTCTCGGTGGTCAGGGGACGACTACGGCCATGGGTCGAGTACGGTCGGTCGAGCGCCGCGGAGGCATACGGTCGGTCCCTGGTGTCCGCGGTATACGGTCGGTCCCTCATATCGGGAGTATACGGTCGCTCCCTCAGCTCGGCCGTGTAAGGCCGGTCCTTGTATCCCTTGTCCCGCGTTTCTCCCGCGTACGGCCTGCCTCCATCGTCCCACAGGATGGGTTTCGCCTCGGACTCTGATCGTGGGGACTGGTCGTGCATCGACATCCGCGCATCGTAGACAAAGTTGTGTGTCGCTTCCGAGATTCGAGATAATGGACCCGCCTGGCGAGACTGGAAAGAGTTGGACGAGAGCGAAGTCGAGTTGGAGCTCGCAGCCCACTGCGAGACCCGGTCGTCATTGTCGTCAGAGATCCGTCTCGCCCGTGGCGATTTCGATAGCTCTTCGTAGTCGGCAGGATTCGAGCCTTCTGGGATACCTTCCTCGAGCTGTTTACGATACTTCTGTCGTTGATTCTGATGAAAGAAGGAAGAAGTATTCAATTAGTCACGGAAGGAGGTGTTTTCTGGGGGGACGAGTCTCACCTGGAACCATACTTGAACTTGACGCGCTGTCAATCCGATCTCTGCTCCCAGCTTCTCCCTCTCTGTCGCACTGGGGAATTTGACCTAGCGACACAAGGAGTCAACGACGCCGAAAACACCAAGTAGAAAGCCACCTACCGTCTTCCACAATTTATTGAGCGCACTGAGCTGCATCGTGGTCATCAATGCACGCGATCGCCTCTTTCTCTGCAGGGTCAACTGGGGGTTCGATGGGTCTCCCTGCAGACCGGTCAACGACGACGGGGGCGTGGCCACGCTATCGACCGACTCGCGCGAGATTGGCCGCACCTCTTTTCCGCTCGCACCGCCCGACTGATTGCTTCCATTCGAGTTTGACCGCTTCCTCTCTCGGCCATGCAGTGTCTGCGCAGCCTCGGGGTCGAGTAGCGGCAGTCGGCGGTCGTCTCTGCCGCGCGGGGAAGAGTGGCTGCTGTGCTGAGGTTGTCGGACGGACGTCGCGTGGTAGGATGGCGGAGGAAACGAGACCGAGGTGAGCAGAGGAGGCGGGTGCGGATGCGAGCCTCCAGACGATGGACGGTTGGACTCTCTCGAGTATGGTCGGTCAGAGGACGAGCTCGAGCTTGGACGAGACCGGCGGTTGTCGGCTCCAGGCGCCAGAGGCCGCTGGGCCATGGCCATCATGTCCTGCACCGAGCGTTTCGCCGGACGATGGATCGGAGGCAGTGGCGCTTGGTAATGGTGTCCGTTGATCTGGGGGGGTGACTGACCATCCTGCGCGTATCCATCTCCACGTCTAACAATGTATCGGTCCTCCGGCAGGACATACGGTGCCAATGGCGGCGGTCGCATGAATGTCGTTGGTGGAGCTGCGCGTTCCTCGGGCGATGGTGCAATCTCGGTTGTCGGTTCCGCCGGCGTACTGCGAGCGTGGTCATCCTCGGCCCAGGATCGACGCCGTCCAGGTGAGGTCGTTCGACGCGAGCCCACCGAGCTCGTCGGGGACGACATCGGCGGAGGATGCATCCTGAGAGGCCGTTCCATGGGGTAGTAACCTGCCCGAGTCGCAAGAAACGGATGATGTCAGGGAAACTCGCCGGAAAAAGTCGTCGGACAAAAAAAAAAGGAGACTGACCTCCCGCTTCTGGGGACGAGCAGAGACTCGGCGGCAGGTTGTTTTTTTTGGGGACACGACTGGAGATGGGGACGGATGGGATCGTCAGATAAGGTGAATATTCGTCATAAAGAACAAGACCGACCTCGCGACAATCGGATTGAAGGTTTGGGTAGGAGATTCCTAATCTGGGTTCCCAGTACCGATACTCGACGCTGATCAGAGGCGTAAACAGGTCGTCGTCAGCACATGTCGTGCCCTGGACGAATTGCTCCGTGGTAAGGGAAGAAACGGCCAAAAGGGGGAAGAATGGTCCAGGCATTGAATCTGCCCCTTTTGCGCGACAACGGAGACGGCAGGGTTCTCGGCTTCTGTGCCTTTGCCGTGTCTCCGCGAGGTGTGGGCGGCCAGAAGCCAATACACACAAATCGGAGTGGCGATCGCCCGTCACCTAATCTACTCGCCAAGGATTCAAGGGCCAATCGGAGAAAACCTTGTTTCCACCTGGCTCGCCTTGCCCCGGGAAGCGAACTCGGGGCGGTCGAAGGAGGCTTTTGCCGGGGAAATTAAGGTCCCACGCAGGAAATGAGGCGCCCATCCGTAGTTTCGCGTTGCCTGCAGCCAGCCGGAAAACCAACAGGAGGAGGGGGCGAGGGGGGCGCTGATCTGAGCAGGACTTACGTTTAAGCTTTTCATCAACAGACAATCTGGTTCACTTCCCACTCGTAGGGGACAAGATCTGCAGGGGCCGCGCAGGGAGATCCTCAATGGCGCCCGCAGTTTATCCAGCGAATTTTTCGGCCCGTGATAGGAATGAAGGATGTCGTCTGGGGGGTGGGGCGATTTTGTGGCGTCCGCCGCGGATCGAGCGGGAAATCCGAGCAAATTTGCGATCCGCACCGAAGCTACAGGAGATGCGTTGATTGGCGAGAAGCGTCCGGGACCAAGACTGTGAGCGTGGGAGAGGTCGTCTTGGGTCTAAAGGATCGCACGACGGACTGTAGAGACAGGGGCCAGTCAGCGACGGGGATATGTAAGCTTATCGGAGGTCACTAGGAATGGAGAGGTCGTGAAGCATGCGGCATGGGTTGAAATCAAGGATAATTTACGCATGTAATTACGACACGTACGACCGAAACTTGGCTCACCCAGAATCGAGAATACGTTGGCAGTATCCAACGGAAAACGCCGAGGTCCCGGATGTAAATTGCCCTGGCGCTTTGCGTTGCTCTGCGGGTCGGCTTGCCCACGCAAGAGGCAGGGTAGGATTCCTGGCGATACCAGTCCTGGAATCGGGGGCGTCGATGAGACGGGGAGTCGAAGGCGTGGCCTGGCGGAGTGGAGAGGAGAGTGACGATAGAATAACGCAAGAGGAGCGGACCTGTCACACATGCTCCGCTACCAAACCCGATCTTTTAGGTCGAGAATCAGCTCACCTTGGAGAAACCTGGGACGAGACTCCGGACGATCCGAGGACGATCCGAGCTGGTCGCCTGTCGTGGATGACTTGACGTTGCTGACCAGACGAGAGTGGAGCGGCTTCGGCAGAGGCAGGTGAGGTGACAGCCCCGGCTGCCCCGGCTGCCGTTCGGAGATATGCCTAGAGTGGTGTTGTTGTTCCGTGCCGGCTCTATCTGATCTATGCGAGGCCGACGAAATCAGATAAAGGGTCTCACCGTTCTCGAACCGACACTACGACGGTGGAGCGGTTTGATATCTGAACATCAAAGGAGATTGTCCGAGTGTTTTCAGAGACGGGCGGAGCAACGCAGAACAGGGGTGTGACTGACTGACGGATGGATGGATGGGACGGATGGATGGGGAACGAGAGGGTCAAACGGAAGAAGCCGCAACACACTCACTCACGTTGTCGTACTGATCGTCCGAAACCCTATCCTGGCCACTCCTCCTCGTGTTCTCTGCGTTCGCGTGCGCGACCGTGCAGCGCCTGCGAGCCAATTGCAACAGCCAACAACGAGAGCAGCAACAACAACAACGACGACGACGACTGATGCGGGGCGGGGGGGATGCCTGATGTCCGAAATCCGCAGAAAGGGCGATAGATTCAGTTGACAGTGACCGAGCGTTGCACTAAGCACGGCACCAAAACCGACAAAGGCACCCCTCGAATCAAGGTCAAAGGTAGACTCGAACCCAGAGCTGTGAGAGCCGCCCTTGACCCTTGACGGCAACACCGGCCATGCATGTGTGTCCGAGATACGATCAGGAATGCTACAAAAGTCAATGGCCACCGGGCCCAGTCCGATGATCGCTTCCCGGTCCGTACCTTGCTCGTCTTGATGGTCGCTCATGTTGACTGCGCGCCCCACTCCGATGCACACCTGCGCCTTGGGTTATGCTTCTAATGACTGGCTCGACCACTATCGTGCGCGAGAACCTCGGAAACGTCACGACGCCAACACCGCCCCGAGTCCCGGTCGTCGCCTCATCAATCTAATGGCAGCAACCCATCATGTGCCTTCCCATCCTCAGACGACCAACACCTTTTCCCGATACGCCACGCGGGTCGTCGGTCATTTCATATTCCCTGTAGCGACCAAAGCGATAAGGGGCGGTGGCGATAGAGTGAAAATCATGACATTGCATGATATTCTATCTACATTTGCTACATGATCGAGTCCGTCTACAGAGTGGGGTGGGTATAATGTAGTGTAGGGTATCTCTTCCGAGTCCAACGAAACGGTAAGGAAAAGAAAAGATCATACCGTTGGCGTCTTTGAATACTTCAGGTATTGGTTCGAGAGCCTGATCAGATCTTCTACCGGAGAGACCGCTTCTGCCGAAACCGATACCGAGTGTTGTTTGTTCTTGCCCTTTCCTTTTCCTTTTCCTTTCCCTTTGACCGCGGGAATCGCTGTCGTCCGCATCTCCAGCTGGCTTCGAGCAGACTGGACAGCCCGCCCAATCAAACCCACGTCCGTCGCCGTCGTCTGCGTTTGTACAAGATAGTTGATGAAATCTCCATCTGGCGAAACAACACTTATCAAAACCCAAAATACCGAGTCTACACGTGGGGACGTACCAGTGGGTTTCAGTCCTTTCCCCAGATGAACGTCGTCGCACTTCGGGTCTGCGCAATTGCCGCCCCCGAGCTCAGCTTTACACATTGTTTGGTTCGGATTCGCAGACAGTCTAGAGGTCAGCACTATCGATTCAAGTAGCGGTCTATCGATAGCAGCGGACGAGGAGGGGACCGGAGCGGAGAGGAGAGGATAACGGGGAAGGAGAGGGGTGTAGGCTTTGAACGACTGGAGGGACCGAGAGGTTTAGTGAGTGTCAGCGACACGCCCGACCTACGGAATCCGGAAGATGTAGCGGCGAGAGGTGGACAAGGGGTGTCAACGCAGACTGAAATTTGTAGGGAGAAGGATTAAACTTGGACCGCCGAGACCGGGAACAGACGGGATCCCACCTCAGTAATCGGTGCGCCCTCTTTTCCTGATCAGCCGGTTTCGACGACGTTATTTACCTTGATGATAGACCGATATCGGGCGCTCGTCTGCGTGAAGGGTGATCAGTATCGTTCCCATCCAGCCGGACAAACCATTAACGACTGCGTGCGTCAGCGCTCATCGACTATGCCCCAACTTTACTGTCCCATACCACACTCACTCTTCTCCTCGGCACCGTTCATCTCGACGTCGTCTGCAGCTTGCTTCTCCGCTTGCATCTCTGATATCTTCCGTCAGCGAGGCCATATACCAGCACGGCAAACCCACGGGACGACACCTCAGCCACTGCCTCTGCGACCACCGCCCTCATCTCTGAATCGGGCGTCAGGCCTCCATCCGGCCTCTTGCCCTCGGCTTTGGCTTTCAGCCGTTCGGCGATCTGTTCTCTCAGCCGTCGAATCCCCTCCTCCTTCTCCGCTAAAAGCCGCGCCGTCGTCGTAGGGGTGTTTGCATTTTCGTCCTCTTCGTCTGACGAGTTTTCGTCCAGGTTGATGACGAGTCGATTGGGGCGGACGGGGTGTCCCCCAAACAGTTTTTTCCTCGACTGACCATGGACGCGAGAGGACGAGGCGACGGAGGTGGGTCTGTTGTCAAAGTCCTCAGCGGCAGGTCGTCGATTTGCTTTCAGTCTCGTTGGCAACGAGGAAGAAGCCGCGGGCACGTCCGCCGTTGGCGTGATCTCGCCTTCTTCGATATCGATATCGATATCCATATCCATCGGGACCGACCCCGAGCGGGTCTCGAGTCCCATGACTTCCTTCTCGAGGTCCGCAACTTCGTCTTCGATTGTTTTCTGTTCAACTGGCGAATCGATTTCCATGGCTTCTGATTTGGCCACCAAGTGAGGGATTGAACCCGATGGCGAGGCTTTCGCAGTCCCCGTTTCGGCTCTTCGCTTCTTCATACTCTCCAATGCCTTGCGTCTGCTCTCCAGCATGGCGTTCTTGGTGGCTAGTTCTTCGTTGATAGTCGATGCGGCCAAGGCCGTTCGGTGAAGCTTCGATGGGGACGTAGGAGGAGAGGATGGTCGAGACCGCTTGGCTGGATTCGTGTTCTCGTCGACGCCGTCCGCCCATTTTCGTCGTGCGAGCGACGAGGGGCCGGCTTGAGCGTCTGAACCCTGCGATCCTCTGAACGAGCTAGTCGGCTCTAAAATATTTCGTTGAGCCGATTGTGAGGGCAGTGTTGGTTTCGACGACAAAGGAAGCGCCAGACTGGCCGCATTCAACGTGGAGGAGGCGTTCGACGGGGGAGTCGGCTTGTAGCTCGAGATGATCCGGACCTTGGTCGCTTGAGAGGTGTATTGCGGGGGGATGACAGGCGGGCGCGATTGCTGGGGCGTCCAAGAAGAGCTAGGAAGCAATCTCGCCGGTCTCCCAACCGGCGACGTCATGCGATCGATCAACCGCGTATCCGTCGAGCTTTCGGACGACATGCTCTGGTTCCGCGCCATGGTGACAGAAACCTCGATCTCGGGGGAAGGGGACCTATAGACCAGCTGAGACTTTGACGTCCCCGCCGATGTCGGCGCCTCGCTATCCAGTCGCTCCCTCTCGCGCGTCTCGGACCACAGGACCTTGCGTCGTTTCGTGCCCTCGACAATCTCCTCGCACACCATCTGCACGTATTTCGGATTCGCGCCGCGTTTGACAAGCGCTTCCGGATTCAGACCCTCGTACAAGAGCTTTCGAATGATTTCAAGATACTGGCGGATTTCTTCAGGAGAATCAACTGCGGAGGGTCAGCTGCGACTCCGACCGAGGGTAGGAGCGGGTAGTGGGGGGACAGGGGGGACAGAGCTTATAGCTGTACACACC
>JASZXS010000500.1:0-11136 GCA_035521475.1 Tremellales sp. Uapishka_1 | reverse complement strand
TTCCTCCATCGCTTCTTCTCCGATCCGGTACCCATAGTCCCCAACCTCGAGCTCCACTCGGCCGCAGCGAGTGGCAATGTCGGTCTGGTCCATTAGTAGGTCCCCCACCTTCCGTCGCGTCCCCCACCAAGCCATCACTGATCCACCGTCGATGAATCAGCGCGCTCACCCACGGCCAACCCGTCAACTCGGTACTCCATGGTGTCCTCCCGCTCCACGCAGCATGCTCCGGGGGGAGTGTCAGCGTCGTGCGGATGTTGATCGAGCGAGGCGCCGACGTCAATGCGCCTCGGCTGCCTCGTCGGTACAGCGATGCCAAGAAATCGACGACACCCTCGGTCGGGACGTCAGGTACACCATCTCCTTCTTGTCACTCGCTGCTCAAGCTGACTCATTCGTCGACAGGATCCACCCCACTTCACTTTGCCGCGGCGAATGGCCATGCCCCGATCGTGCAGATCCTCCTCACCTGCGGAGCGTCTCTAGAAAAGCGCGACAAGAACGGTCTGACCGCCAAAGAACTCGCACAGGCCGGTGGGCACCAGGAAGTCTTGCGTGTGCTGGACGTCTGGCAGCATCTAAACTCGGTAGAAGGAGCCGAAAAGGGCGATGAGACTGAAAAGGAGGATGGAGGATCCGCAGTCGACGAAAGAACCGAAATGGAATACGGCACCGAGAGAGACGGAAACGACAGCGTGACGAGCAACGGCGTAGCTGGATTTCCGTGGTCGGAACGCGCAGAGAGCAACCACGGCTCTACGAGTGCGTCGGTCTCGAATCTCGATTTCGTCGAAGAGGAGGACGAGCCGGAACTGGAGCCATCAGTCAAGGGGAAAGAAAAGGCGGGCAGCGTCAAGAGTGGGCTCAAGGTGAAGAAGTCGCTCGAAGGGCTACTGTGGACTCGCCGGTCGCCCAAAACGAATCTTCAGCCGAGGATCGCGATTCCCGACCACAACTACTTGAATTCCGACTCGAGATCACCGGTGGAAATCACCACGCCGACCTCGCCGTCTCCGGCTAACGGTGACGAGTCTGCGCTGACGAGAATCACGAGCGCTACCTCGAGTTTGAGTTTGAATCACCAACATACACCGTCGGTGAAATCCATCTCGCCCTCCCTCCAGACATCGACGGCGTCTTCGCGGCGTCCGTCGCTGCCGTCCATTCTGGAAAAAGCCACGCACCCCGGAGCCGCCTTCCGAGCCGCCATGCGCCGAGATCGACCCAATACCAATCCCATCCCCGACGACTCGGCCATCTCTCCGACCGAGACGACGCAGACCTCGCCTCGACAGTCTTCCATTTTCAGAGGGAGACACCGATCCAACGCTTCCGCGATGCCAGAGACATCGCCTCCCAAACCGTCGAGGAAGACCGTTTCGAAGCAATCCTTAATGAGCATGTTCAAGCGAGACGAGTCGCCTCCTTCGCGATCACCTTCCCCGCCAGCCCGAACCGAGCTGCCGAGGATAATAGACAATGAGGAGCTCGACAAGGGGATCGAGAGGTTTGCTCGAGCCAGTCTCGACCTCGATATCCGTCAAAGCCGGGCCAATTCGACATCGACATCGTCCATCGATCTCAACGAGGTCGGGATTTACGAGAACCAACCGCAGAGTGCGCCCGTCACCAAGACGGCGTTTTTTCCAAAACCTGTTCTGCAACTGGATATGCCGCGCCCGATGCGGTCGAGAAAGGGCAGTGAAGTCGTGTCGCCTTCGCCGCTCGCGAATGACTGGACGCTCGACTCGGATTCGGATCCAGGTATGGGGATTCGGCGTACCAAGACGGAAGCGATCAAGCCGCCGGCCGCGGTGACACGACGGTCGGCGGGAGAATCGATCCCTCCCAGTCCCGTTTCGGCGGGGACGAAACCTAGGTCGCATACGCTACCCAGTGGATTCCCGCCGCGGAATACGGGGTGGGAAGACGAGGTCGATTTGCGAAAGGTTGCGAGCGGGGTATTTAGACGAGATATGCCGATTGGAGGAGACGATGAAGAGGACGACGAGGCGGAGGATGATTTCCAGGACGCTTTAGCAGGCGAGGAGGACAACCAACCGTCTCTGCCTCCGCTGGTGGCGGCATCCTCGGAGGAAGAGATCAAGACGACCCGGATGCGAGGCGCCAGTATCGGCTCGACGAATACGGATATGTCCCGAATCTCGACGCCTGCTGGCTCGTCTCTGCGGATTGCGACGCTCTTGTCAGAGGACGGGTACATTCCCGAGGAGCGCGAGCGGTCTCCGACCACCGTGTATCCGGAATCACGGACTCCCGTGCCAGCGACCTCGGGTCAATCCAATCGGCCCCGAGGAATCTCGGTCTCGTCCACCTCGTCCGCCACGTCCGGCATGGCATTCTCCTACACTATCCCGTCATCGTCGACCTCCTTGACCCTTCCGTCTATCCTAGGATCGCAGTTTCCTCCTGTTCCCGAACACGAGGAGGTTCACCCGGGCCAAGTGCGCACGATTTCTTCCCGCGCCGAGGCTCAAAGCTTGGTCAGGCAGAACGAGCTTGATATACTCGAATTGGCCCAATTGCCCCCCTCGCTGGACTCGAGTCGGAGCTTGTCGGCCCAGCTGGCGGCGTACGGCGAGAGCCATGCGATCGAGCGAGAATTTGCGCGCGCAGAGGAAGGCGGAAGCGAGAGCGAGTCGACGAGTTTCTTCAGTGCCTCTAGCGGATCGTCGAAACGGAGCGGGTCGAGCAAAGGTGTGTTTCGGACAATACTGTTGCGCTTGGATGCTGTGCTGATTCGTCTCGACAGCTCAATCGAGCAAACTCAACAACGTGACGACGAACCCGATGATCCTCGTAGACGCGCCGACTCCCTCGTCGGTGCCTTCCATCAACAGCATCTATGACCGCCGAGCAGCGGCCTACCGCGATCGCCTGACGGCACTGACAGCTCTGCCACCCCTTCCGCCCTCCTCATCCGCCGCGTCTCTACGCCACCGCTCGTCGACGCCGTCCTCGCTCGGCTTCCGGTCTCCCTCGGTCCGCTCACAGGCGCAATCCCAGCGTCCGCGCCATTCCTCCCTCATCACCACGACGGACTCGTCCGAGCCCGACCGCCATCCAAACATCTCGCAGCCCATGCCCTTTGTCTCGTCTCAGCTCATTCCGCCACGCCCGCGCTCCCGAAAACCCTCGTCGATCATGTCGTCGTCGTCCTCCTCCTCTTCGTTCAAGTACCCGCCGTCAATGTCCTCCCGCTTCCCGGCGCCGCGGAACCCGTTCCCGGCGGCCCCGGCCCCGATCGCAGATGTCATGCTGGCGCGGTATCAGGGCCTGGAGATGCCCAGCGCGTCGAGAATGCTTCCGCGTTCGCCCAGAGGGGAGAGGGACGAGTCGGACGAGTCGGATCAGGAGATCAGGCGGCTGACGCTTATTGAGAATGATTGGCGGGGCGGGCATGTCGCCGAGGGTCATGGAAAGAGGGGCAAGTGGGGCAAGGTGAAGGGCGCAATCGGGCACCTCGGAAGGAAGTAGGTGGAGGATTGAGCAAGAAGTCAGGAAGGTTGTGCACGGAAGCGGCAGGACAGGCAGAGGCAATAAGAAGAAGAGACTGAAGAAGAAAGGGGGCGAAGAGATGAGCCAAAACAAAAGACAGAGGTCAGAGAGGTGAAAGGAGGAAACAGGGGGTCAGAAGTTATCTTGAGATCATTTCCATTTTATATAAGATTAGCAACGCGTTTTCTATCCGTACTTTTAGGTTGTAGAGCTCGCAAACATAAGAGCGATGTGTTTTTGGTCCTCAACTGCACCTCACTTCGCTGCAAGCTCGCTGAGCATCGTCAATTCTGTTCCCTGGACCGACCAATCTGTCTTCCTCTGGCCGTTGGCACGTCGCTTTCCCGCTAGTGATGGGTTTACATGCAATCATGGTGGTTCTACTTCTACCCGCCTGCCTCACGCCATTCCGACTTCGCTCAAGCTCAAGCTCAAGCCTTGACTTTCTTTCCTTTGCTCGCTTCCTGCATTGCGTATTCCTGCGGCCCGGTCTCATCAATTTCTACCCAGACTTCCTCCCGTCAAACATCTAAACGCACCTTGGCAACGAGGTGGCTCGTCTTTTCGACGAGGTTCAGCATCTTCCCAACATCGGTCGACCAGTGATTCAGAACCTGGTTGACGGACTCCTTGGTCTTGAAGACGACGACCCCGGCCGGTCGGTCGATCTTGGCGAAGACCGACTTGTCCGTGACGAGTTTGCAGAGGGTGCGTTCCGTCTTGAGGGCCGAGAGGTCGAGCAGCTCCGTCAGGCGCTGGAGGGAGATGCGCGAGTAGTAGCCCGAGATCACTCGGATGTTCTGAGCTGGGATCAGCCCGACTTTACTCAAGGAACGGAAGGAGGAAAGGGCGTACATGCTCAATAACACGGTTGTGCAGCTGCTCCCATCGCACATCCCCAGGGCGATTGATCTCGTCCTCCTTCTTTCCTTCAACTTTCGATCCAGTTTTCAGTCCCAACGTGGACTCGGGCGAAAAGACGGGCGATTGGCGCAGAGTGGGACCATACAGCGATTCGATTCCCGGCCATCGGATCAGTTCTTTCGTGACAAAGCATTTCAACAGGTCGCTAATATATTCGATGAGTTCCGAGGACGAGAAGAGAGGATAAATGAGCGAATGGGGGACATACTAGTGCAGAATGGCCTTTTGCAGATTGCTGTCTGCGTACAGCTTATGCAGCATGTCGGACTGCTCGTTGTCGTATGATGCAAGGACGACGTAGGTGATGATGTTTTCGATCACCTGAGGACAGTCAGCTATGAAAGTCTTTCCGCTCTGTTCAGCTCCACCTACATTCAACTCCCTCGCCTCGTCGCTCTTGACCGATTCGGTGTCCCACACTGCTTGATATGCGTTGCACGCCTCCAGGTACGCATCGTCCTGAAGCGCCAACTGCACCATCAAATCGTAATATCGCAATTTGATGTCCTATTCGAACATGAGCTCTACAAATACGACTGCGCTCCGAAGAAAGAAGACGTACCGCCGAGTCGGGCTCCTTCAAATACACTCTGTTGATCTTCCTTGATCCCACTCGCACTCGTATCCAGTTCCCACGCAGACTCTCCAACCGCATCTGTTCCAGAATGCTACAACCCATCAGCACAGTACGGGAAGAGCCCAAATCGTACTCACAATTCCGTCTTTTCCCGCTTGTCCATCGAGCTGTACGTCTCCACTTGGATCTCGGACATCAAGTCTGCCGCGGCATCTCGGTGGTCTTTCGCGGTAACGGGGATGGGTTTAGGGGTGTCTTTCTCTTTATCTGTGGAAGTAGAAGACGAGGGGGCTGAAGCGGGAACGGAGGATGCTGTTGTACATCATGTCAGTCAACGTGCAAACATACGCGGGCATACGAGACGACTGACAGGAGGCTTCTTTCGGGGCAGTCTCGGCGACAGCCTCATGATGCTTTGCCAGCAGGATCGTCAACCTCGCTCTCGCCAACTCGAGATATATCTTCACGCGCGCTCCATCAGCCTCCTCTCATACTTCCCGTTTACGCAGCGCCCACCTTCCCCTCCGTAATGTCCCTCAGGGTGGTGACGAGTTCCAACCACCTGTCTTTATTTTTGAACTCTCCCCTGTCCTTCTTGGCCTTCAGATCCGGCAGCCATGTCATCGCCTCATCAACCATTCGCACGACGGCCTCCTTCAGCTGACCGTGTTTCTTGGACAGCAATGTCAGCTGCGTATTCAGCGTGTCGAAATCGGACTGCTCGTAGCATAGACGAGCAAGCAGAACAAGTAACGTAGACGTCGAGGTCATGTCGGCGGCCTGCGGCGTGTAAGCACACACGATTGAGTTACGATACGATCATCACTCACATTTCTGGTCTGCTTCTCCAGCGCCGAGATCTTGTCGATCGCTTCGCTCAACTTTCCACCCTGTGGTGGTGGATCAGGACAGGATCGTCATTATTAATGGTTGGACGTACGGCGGCAAGCTCTTCAGCTTTCGGGACAAGCGCCGTCACATCGGATGTGTAGTCCTTTTCCTGCTTTCTCTGCCCAGACATGGTGTGAGCGTCGACAGATTGATTGTCAAGTGTAAGTAGGATAAGCTGAGTGGAGTGGTGGATTGGAACGCGCGTCTTGGGAGGTAAAGTGCCACACCCGCTGCGATATTATTTCATCTTCATTATCCCCATTTAATCCGAGAATGTCTGTCCACCAAGGGTCCACTCTCACGAGCCTTCTCTCCCTCGTACATTGTAGCTCTCAGCCCAGCGTCACCCATCTCCGCATCACCATCATGCGTCAGCACGCCTCCCAAGTCCCCGCCACCATCTCGCGCCTCCTCCAATCCACCCTCCTCTCCTCTCCGCCAACATGGTACCTCCCCGTCCTTGCCAACCCTCCGCCCGTCCTCCCACCGCGTTCGCTCAAGTCCGGCGCCGGAGTGGTCCATTACTCGGCTTCACGAGAAGGCAAAACCAAGACGCACAAGATGAAGCATTTCCGCCAACCCAAGCCCAAGGCATTCACGATTGTTTATGAGGAGGACCGGATCCGACGTCAGTTTTTCAAGGATTTCCCGTTTGAGGCGCTCCGGCCCATCAGCCTCGTCGAGGGACGCGATCTGCGGCCCGAGTCCGAGATCAGCGGCCAAGACTGGACGGCGCTGGAACAACGAGGGCGGTACCCGACGGTGGAAAAGTGAGCCGAACGAGCGATATAAGAGGAAAAGAAAGCCAGAGTTGATGCCGATTCAGCTGTATCGCGTTCACGCTGAACCTCCATCATTCCAAGAAACTCCCCCTCTCGAAAGCATACGAAGTCGCCACGAGCGAGTTTATCGAGCTGCGCGCGTCGCATGAGATGGCGACCATCGCGGCCGAGATAGAAGCTAGACATCACGGCGCAACCTTCAAGCGAAGTCCATTCGTGGGTCATGTGATTCGCGCGCATCTTTAGATCGACTGACACCCATGCTCTCAGCAACGACTGCACGACCTCGAGTCGAGGAACCTCTCCAAATTATCCACCTCCTCTGCGTCCTCCTCGACGGCCACTTCGATTTCGACGAAATACCGAAAACCAGCGATATGGACCGCGGCCGTTCCAGAGTCCTCTCTTCCCAGCGGAGAGTTCAATAGAGGTCAGAGCTATGTCAAGAAGTGGAGGCTACCGGCGCCTGTCGAGATGGACATCGAGGGCGAGGGCGACTTGATGGAGGCGATCGGGAGTGGGAAGGAGGAGGTAGCGGAGCAGCGATTGATGAGCGACGAGGAGCTCCTGGAGAGTGTGCTAAGGGTCAAGGTGTAGATGCATGGATACATTGGACAAGATACAGGGGACTCGAGGAGAACATCAGCGAACACACTTGGTCGTTCGCACTTTTCCGGCGGATACGGTTACAGCTTGGCTTTGTCAGCATGGGCGAGAGGGGGAAATACGGGCGGTAGTTTCGAGACCGAGGCTTTCATAGCGAGGGTCGTATCCTGTAACTGTAAGACGGGAACACGAGCGGTACGCAAAACTTACCACAGACTGAAGCATTGCCCTAGAAGTCTGGTGAGTTTGAGGTTATGAAGACGCATGGATCAAGACCCACATATTCCACGCGGCAGTGTACTCGAGGCCATCTTGTACTCTATCCCTATCAGCCTCCTAAAATCGAGCTGTACAGCACGAAAGCTCACGTGTGGTCCCTCGCATCTACAACGTCGGATCAGTTTCGACTCATTCTCCTCAAATCACACCTACGATTCAAGAGATGTTTTGTCCCGACGACCGCAACGGGACTCTTGCTTGCGATTTCCTTTGCGAGTCCCAGCGCTTTCTCTGAGAACGATCAACCCTACCTCGCACATATTCGACATACCGACGACCTCCTTCCTCCCTCCCTCTACGACCTCGCTCACGAACCCAATCTCTAGCGCTTCCTTTGCATCGAACCGGCGTCCCGACAAGGCCAACTCGCGCGCCTTGGAATCGTTGCCGACGATCTTGGGGAACCGCTGCAGTGTCCCTATATCCGCTGCGAGCCCGACGTTGACCTCCTTGAAAAATTCGTTCATCAGCATCGGAGTATCACATAAAGGGAAGAAACGAACGAGGATTCCGAAGGTTGCATTGGTGGCAGCGAAGCGGACATCGCATGCGGACGCGATATCGACGCCGAGACCGAGCACAGAGCCATGCAGCGCCGCGAGGACGGGCTGGCGGCAGGCAGAGAGGCTCGAGATGGCATTTTGGAATTCCTGGTGCGCACCGGTTAATCAAGGAGCCTCGTTAAGCGAGACCAAACTTGCGATGATGTGTTGGTGGAGAGCGAATGCTTTCCGGGAGGGATCGACCGCGGGCGCCGCGAGCGAAGCGAGCGCGCCCACTGTGAGGATCTGTGTGAGTGTCACTCCTGCAGTGAGAAAGGGAAGCATACGGTCGAGACCGGCGGTAAAGTGTTTGTCGGACGACGAGGAAAGGACAATCACGCGAATGTCGGTGTCTGACGAGATGGTCTCGATGATAGATTGTAGTTCTTTCCACATTCTGGGAGGTGTCAGAGAGGATCTCTATGCAATTTGCAAGAGAGACTCACGCATCGTGGAACGCGTTAAGGGGAGGTCTGGGAGATGAGATGAGCAGTGAGATGAAGGGATGGCCGGGATGCTCGTACCTGTTGAACTCCAGAAGCAGCACCCCTGGCGAAGGCTGAGATGTGCGGTGGTACTTGCTCTGCTGATTCGATGTGGACATGGTGGACAAGTTGCAGAGAGGGAGACGAAAGCAACTTGTGTATATCATGACCCGGGACCAAAGCGCGCGTTGCATCTAAACTCGTTGTTTCATCATTCCATTCCTGCTGATCTCTTCTGTAACCAACATTTCACAGAGACTCCATATCGCTCTGTCCGTACTGAAACAGTGCGACGACACCCCTCCTCGTATCTTTGCCCACGAACCTTGGACGAAACTTGGAGGCTAGGCAGAGGTCACCATGTCGAGCCTCCTTTCCGAGCGGCAAAAGGATGAGCTGTGGGTTTGCATATGCGCATCATCATGCTCGGTTGCTGAGAAATCTCGGATGCAGACACAAGGCGATGCTCTCCTACCTTCATTCGTCTGGCCTGCATGGGTCTTACGACGCACTGCGAACCGAGACCGAGAACGACGACTTTAGCAACGATGATCCGAAAGCGAAATGGAATGGTCTGCTGGAAAAGAAATGGACGTCGGTGATCAGGCTACAGAAGAAGGTATGTCTCCGTCATTGTTTGGTTCCCGGAAGCTCGAAGCTCCCAGCTCGAAGCTCATCCAACGGCGGCAGATCATGGACCTGGAAGCCCGCAACGCCTCCCTTCTCGCCGAGCTCTCGTCCCCGTCCCGCCCTGTCGGGTCCACCTCCTCCCAACCCTTCCTCCCGCGCGCACCCTCACGACATACGCTCACCTCGCACCGAGCACCCATCACCAAAGTCGCTTTCCACCCCTTGTGGACCGTGCTGGCGTCCGCATCTGAGGACGCTACGGTCAAGATATGGGATTGGGAGAGTGGGGATTTCGAGCGGACGGTCAAGGGCCATACCAAGGCCGTGAACGATGTGGATTTCGATGCCAAGGGCTCGATGATGGGTGCGTCGACTGGTGTGCTCCAATGACTGGAAACTCACCTCGCCGCATTTTCCAGTGACGTGCTCGACGGACTTGACGATAAAGATTTGGGACCCGTCGAACGAGTACAAGAATACAAAGACGCTGCATGGGCACGACCATACGATATCCAGCGTCAAGTTTACGCCGGACGGCGATACCCTTATTTCGGCGAGCAGGGACAAGACGATACGTATATGGGCGGTGGCCAATGGGTATGTGATGGAGGTGCACAGCAAGGGTCAAGGAGGTGCTAAGACAGGCGCAGATACTGCGTCAAGACGTTTACGGGCCACGCGGAATGGGTCAGAGGCGTCGTCCCATCCGACGACTGCAGGTGGTTGGTCTCGTGCTCGAATGACCAGGTAGGTGGGACGGCGGTCGCAGGGGTCGTAGCTGATGGCTTACCGCGCAGACGTCTCGAATATGGGATTTTACGAACGGAGAGACGAAGATCGAGTTACGAGGTCACGACCATGTGGTGGAGTGCGCGGTGTTCGCTCCTGTGAACGCGTACACGTCGATACGCGAACTGGGCGGTCTGACGGTGGGTCTTGGTCATTCAGTTCATCTTTGATGTTTGCTGAGAGCTGCATTATCCATCCAGACGACACCAGGGGACATACGAGCCAAGTCTGTTGGATCCTTTGTCGCCACGGGGTCGAGAGACAAGACGATCAAGTTGTGGGACAGTCAGAGTGGGCAGTGCGTCAAGACGCTGGTATGTCTTGTGGTGTAGCTTGTGGTCGTCCTCATGGGCTTTGGCTCCACCAGGTCGGGCATGATAATTGGGTCCGCGCCCTCGTCATCCACCCAACAGGCAAATACCTCTTGTCGGCATCCGACGACAAGACAATCAAGGTCTGGGATCTCGCCACGGGTCGCTGTAGCAAGACGATCGAAGCGCACGAACGTTTCGTGACGTGCATGACCTGGGGGCGGGCCGTGATGGGCTCTTCGGCGGCGAACGGGAATGGGAATGGGAACACGGGTAAACTCAATGGGGAAAAGGAGGAGCCGAGGCGAATCAACGTGCTTGCGACGGGGAGTGTGGATCAGACTGTCAGGGTGAGCCAGTCGGGGTCAAGTTTTAGAGGTGATATTGACATTCCTGCTAGATCTGGACGCCATAGACGATTGTTGAGACGTGAGGGATACAGTCGGTCGAGACAAGGGGGCCGCCCTCGTGATTCGCGAGGGCAGTTCTCCAGCTTCACTCTCCATGCTCTGCTATTTTGAAAACTAGTCGAGGACAAAGCGGTACGCGGCAAGAGACCCGACTGCGCCGTGGCAGAAATGCTGCGGCACGGCCATCGTCGAGACGCGCCTCCTCTGCAGTGCCTCGATTGCCCTTCCGCTGTCCCTCCCACTTGCCTCCTCTTCTCTGACATGGATGCTGGCTGTGCATTGCCACGGCGAGGTACACGTCCGACTGATAAGCCTGAGGCCTGTTGATTGTGTGCGCTATTTATAGCGCGCGAATCTGACCGGGACTGAGCCATGACGCGCCGTCTGAAAC
>JASZXS010000499.1:0-11153 GCA_035521475.1 Tremellales sp. Uapishka_1 | reverse complement strand
CCGCAAAAGACCCCAGCCGCCATCAAACCCCACGCCCCGACTCTGGCGTCTTCTCCCATGCCCGATATCCCCTCGCCCCCGGTCCTCCTGTCAGGCCTGTCGATGTCGGCCCAGTCGTTCAAGGATCTTCTGGCGAGGTTCGACGCGTATCTACACACGACCGCTGCGCCCTACTCGGCCACTTCCCCCCAGCCTCAAGCGGGTAACACGGCTCTTGCGAGTCGACAGAAATCCACCCTTCTCGGAACGTACGAAAAGACATTTTCAGGTGAAGAGCTCGCCGACTGGCTGAAGGAGAACGTCGAGGGGTTTGGCGGGGAGTGGGAGCGCGCGGAATCAGCCGCGAGCGAGCTGTACAAGCTCGGTAATATCACCCGCACAGGCGTAGGGAGGGGGTTCGAAGCGAGTTCCGAGACGTTTTACGTGCTGAAATCCGCGGCCGGCGAGGTAGGGTTCCACAACCCGCTCTCGCCGTCGACCTCGGTCATGCTGCCGAGTCTCTTGAAGAGCTACCTCCCGGCCTCGCTCGGGAGCGGACTCTCGGACGAGCCGGTCCATGTGAGGCTGAGGAGGGAGGCAGGCAAGGCAGACGAGAACTACAAAGAGGGCGTGAGGAATGCCGAGGAAAAGCGGCTGGAAATGGAAGAGAGGATAGAGCGCGGTCTGAGAGTGTGGGAGAGGTGGGAGAGGGATAGGCTCGGGATCGTCAAGACGGGTACGTGGACGGTGTTGAACAAGAACCAGGCTGAACAACTGCGGAACAGTGTTGAGACAGTACGAAGAGGCGCTGGCTAAGCTGCCGGCGAGATTGGGAGATTTGCAGAAATCGACGAGCTTGAGCGTGGAGGCGTTCAACCCCGAGGCAGAGTAGGTATCTCTTCCTCTGGAGGATTGACCGCACTGATTCCGACACTGCTCAGTATTGTCGCGCTGATAGAAGGCAATCGAACAGGCCCCTTTGTCAGCTGATCCATCTTCAACTCCTGGAGCTTTGCACTGACTACAATACATTTCCAGAGACCCCAGCCTCATATCTACGAATCGGTCGAATCTGATGTACCCGAAGTAAACTTCGGTATCGATCTCCGGCGATGGTCCGGCGATCAAGGATGGAAAGCGCTCGTCAACGCTCCTCCTAGACCCAAGGGTGCGATCCCAGATGCGCTGCAAGCACTGCTCCTTGCCTTGAAGGAGATGTACACGAGTGTCCCAGATGATGGTGAGTACTCTCTCCTCGTATGCGCGTTTCCTGATACATAGTGGCAGAGCGTCGGAAGGCGTGGATCTATGAAGTGCCGCTGGTCGAGACGCACATGCTGAGAAACTTGATCAACAACCCGCAAATTGAGCTGCAAGACATGGTCGCGTTGGTCAAGAAGTTCAACATCCCCGTGGCAGCTGGAGTCGTGAAGCTGTACCTGCTGGAACTGTCTCCACCTGTGCTTGGCTGGGAGGGATGGGAAGATGCGAAGGCGGTGTATCCTGCCGGTGGGTGCCACATCCGAGCGAAGAGGTCTACCTGAGCTGATTCATCGTGCATAGTCGGCGCGGACCAGGAGAGAGACATGACTTCGGCAGTGACTTCCGTACTGGGGAGGTTGCCCGGTGCCCAGCTGTTTGTCCTTGATGCTGTAGTTGCGCACCTCAAAGAGTTGGCTTGGGTCTGCCTTCAGCCTGAGATGTCATTTAGCTAATACCATTGTACAGGTTGATCAGCTCGACCAAGTCAGAGGAAGCGGATGCGATGTATATCACGAAATTGGCGTTGTCGGTTGGGCGAAGTGAGTCCATTGGGTGTATATCCAGAGATATTTCCGTGCTGATGACAAGCAGCCATCCTGAGACCGCAATACGAAACGGAAATGACGATCCAAGACCGCACGCCGTCCCTCTTCCTTGCAGACCTTATCACGCTGTATTCGTCCGTCTTCCCACCCTTGGTCGAAAAGAAGAAAAAGGACGTGGACCGCGTAATGCCCGTCCGTAAGCGGACTGCTCTTGTGGATCAACGCATCTCGCGATCGAGGTTGAGCTATGAGCAGGACCCGCAAGAGGTTCTGGCGAGTGGACTGGGAACGAGCAGGCCGGTGATCGAAGAGCCAGAGCCGGTAGAACAGGGCAAGCGAAAAGAAAAGGAGAAGGAGATGGTCAACGTTGTCCCTCCTACACCGGAGCAGCCATCGGACGAGAGGATGGTCGAGTCGCCCGTGGTTCCGATGGATGGAGCTGGCGATGGAGCGACTGGGCTCAAAAGAGCTGCGTCCGGGGAGACGTCTAGGCTGAGAGGCCCGAGAGGTATGTCTTTGGTTTCGACTGGGTACACAGCTGTTGGCAGATCGAATGCTAATGGACGGAATGCAGGAGCAAGAGGCCCTAGACCTGCTCCCGGGAGAATCGTCTCGCACAGCAATGCGCCCTCTATGGGGAGTATCGCCTCGTCCCCGACAGATCCAGCGATACAGACACCGGCGCCAGCGGCAGCCGATATCAAGTCGCCCAAAGAGGACGTCAGGCCGCCCCCGAGTCTCGGAGCGGTCGACCCTTCTGATTACGCACCGCGAAGAGGCAAAGGTGGCGCCAGTGCTGGCGCTGTGAGTACGAGAATGGAGAAGACGAGTGACCGCTGACTGGGTGGGATAGTTCGGACATGGAACGAGGGGAAGCGTCAGTGCGATCGCCGCCCAGTTCGAGGGCAAGTGAGGGTCGAATAATGGAGAAGGAAGCTTGAGTGAAGGTGCCGCTGGTCGGAGGAATAGTGATAGTCTATGGTTGTGACGAAACTGACATGAATACAAGTAAGTAGAAGATTCGATCGATTGAACCGGATCCAGCGACAGGAAGGGCGATGAGCCCACCATACTTGGTGTATCTGTAACAGCCGTTGGCAAGATATCTGGGCAACCTGTCGGTCGGATTTGATCCACGTAATGCTGCAACTGGGATAAGATGGCGTCCAATAATCGCATGATGAGGATAAATCAGCAGCGCCATCTTTGCATCTCTTCCTACTCGACAATACTTCATCAACAACGCTTCAGAGTCGTTCTGCCCGCTCGAGAAATTCACTTATTCCTTCAACTTATGGTCGAGGAATCCGGATGAAAGACCACAGGACCCACGCTAATATGGACCAAAGGCGTCTGTGAATCCTCAGTACGTAGGCCCTGCGGCACGGACATGAACATGTCTTCCGTGAGCTCTTTTTTCGTGTTGGCGGAGATAAGCGCCTCAAGGTCGATCATTTTTTCCTCTACGTCGTATTGACCGTCCAGGTTCTCGACGGGGGATCATGAAACATCACAGTCATCCTTTCGAGCCCAGAATCGTTGGCGCTGATGTGGAAGGACCACGGGCATGTGATGACTGGTCGAGACCCAGAACGGTGGGACGGGTAGTCGTGGAACTCCCCTGAAATGCTGTAGCAGTTGCCACGCTTGAAGAGATCTTGACTCTCGTTCTTCATTTCAAAAAATTGGGCCAGCCAGTCCCGCACAGATGTCTCTGGGGGACGATAATCAGCCATAGATGACATTCCGCTTCCGACCACGGGATCTTACTTTGGGACGCTCCGGACGGTCCTATGAGGATCGAGTTCTCCTTACGCAGCGTGATACTCGTGATCACTGAAGCAGAGTTCGTGGAGGCCATACTGGGATCAAGAGGTGATTCGAGGGATTTGGGATTCAAATGCAATCCGACAGGATTTGAGAATTGATGAATGCAAGAGAAGACTCTGGGGCGACTGCGCAGCCTTTTATGACATTGGCGCCATGCTGATCTTCCTTCGGCCACGCCCCGCGCAGCAAGCGCTTTCATTAGATCGTTTCATAGTCTTTTTATAAGGCCCATTGACAAAGGGACGGCGTAGCTCCCTTGACCATATCGAAGTCGTGCTTTCAGCCTCCTTCCTCAGATCTCCCAATGCGCAGCTGGCAGCCTCCCTTGATCGATGCTTGATTGGATTATGCCTTCCTATCACCCTCTCCGCGAGCTGGAAGCAGATGGGTAGCCCCGAGTATGTTCGGCATTCCCAGCCCGCTCGAGTACTGCCTCGCCTGGTGGCGTGGACCCCCATATCGGTCTCGGTATCAGGCTTGCTCTCGTCCACCTGCCGAATTGACCATAGATGACGGAGATCTATGTACCAATGAGGAAGTATCCGCCCGGGGCGAGCGATGTGAACGCTTGCGTTCATCGCATGCGGCAGCTCATTCTCGAGAAGCCTGTTGGCTGCCATTAGAGATACGGTCTTGCTGATCATTCCTGCTGGAATGACAGCGCCGAGCTGCGAAGGACAGGTAATCTGGCGAGAGGCTACCCAGTCTGACCTAAAATAAGACTGGAATATCGCACAACGTGAATTGCGTATGATGCGGCCTCCTGCAAGTTGGGGCTTTTACGTTTGACTCGAGCATAAGTCATCCGTGGCGAGCGATCTCGCTCATGCCACTGAGTGGCCTGAAAGGCACAGGGCGGGTGGAAGCAGATACCACGATCGCAGCAGACCACTCCCCGGACAAAACTTGTTGCTTCGGGAGGTTGTAACTCCAAAGGCCTTCCCCTGGTCAGCCGTAATTTCGAGGATGCAGAGGCTAGTGGCGAAAAACGCTGTAACATGCCTCTGACGGAAACAAGGGATGATAACGGCTGAGTGACGCGTTGTAAATTGTTGAAGGCATCTGGAGTACCCTTTAGAGATGCTCGAGATCCCTTAAGAATCTTTCCTTTGATAGGCTATAATCGGCCGTCGACGGTATGACGTCCGATCTCCCGAGACCGCGTTCTGTATGAGTTTGCCACCTTCCGTCATCATCATTGAGGGTGTCCCGTCGAGGGGACATCTCTGCAACTGCCACTCGCAATCCATCATTCCTACCTACTCAACTATCCGCCTTCTCACATGCTCTCATCAGTCTCTTGTGCTAAGTCCCACCACTTCCAGGAAGCATCGCCCCTGTGAACCATTGCCCCCTTGTTTCTTCAGCCTTGGTTCGGTACAGATACTGCCGTATGGGTACCGGGACCGTAGGTGATAACGTACTCCTTAGAGCCCACATTGGCGGAAGCGGAGATCGCATCCCAGAGCTGTGACCCGTTAGGAGCGTTCGAGATCACATACATCTTGTTCCAGGCGTCGCGATTCTGCCGCTCCAGGTACTGAGAGGCAGTAAGGCTGAGATACATCGCGACCGACGACGGTGTCTCGCTGGAGCACGGGACATTGGAGGTGACAGTAATTGGCCTTGAGATGCAGTGTTGATCTACCCCGGGGGTGTGACTTTCGATGCAGCTTGTGGTCCCTCTCGACGAGCCATAAGTTCCCGAGTCCGTCTTCTGCAGTATGATCCGCTTGCTGTCCGCTTCGGGAGTGAAAGCGAAGCTGTCTTTCGCGGTGGTGGCTACTGAAGAACCGGGGCAAGTCAATACAAATCTGTTGTCGCGCAATCGGACCACCTCCAAGCTTCTCCATCCTTACCTTGGGGAATATCGTTTGGGGAAGACAACCTTTGTGATAGCTTGAGGTGTAATCGTGTACAAAGAAACGACGTGTGGTAAGCAGTGAGCATATGAATGCTAGCTCTATATATACCTGTTATCTCTTCCTTTCTCCGAGTGGATATCGCGAATGAAAGGAAAGGATTCGGGATGCATCGGCCGACGGGCTACCCATAATATTGCACATAAAGGATGTTCTTGTTGGGCGTTGACCGGATTCACTCCATGGCTGTGCTGAAAGCTTCGTCCCAAGTCGAACGCGATGATATGCGGAAAATTGCTGATCTAACTTCGTTTTGCCACCACCACCACAAAGTGAGCATGATTCGGACGAGCTTTCAATGTTGCGCGAGCGTGTCTCCTACCTAGTACGTCCCATATGCCATTTTCATCGAGAGGTAAGATCTCCTCTCAAGCTGTCTCCTATGCCACTCATGTCGATGATGGTTGTACATGTTCTACCTGTAACTATGCCTGCTCGACGGTGCCACAATGCCACACCACCCTTGAACGCTGAGATGGTGGCGCTCGTTCAGGTCATGTTCATGCGACGTATCTACTGCTAAGATGGCTACCTACTGTCTGTATTCATATTCTATCTACTGCTGAAATGATCGCTTGCATAAGGCAAGACATGCTAGGGGAATGGGAAATGCTATACTAAGAACCGGGACATGTATGTATGCACAGAAGGGACACTGGGGTAGGGCTAGATAGGAGATTCAGATGTTTACACGTCGTATCGCTCTCGTAATCGTTCGCGGATGACGGCGGGAAACGGCTGGCACGTCGCTTCCCACTGGGCCCCGAGACCGGCTTTGAAGCCTTGTAGGATCTGATGATCAAGCAGTCAGACTTCATCCCCGAGTTTCTGCAGACTGAATTTCTACTCACCTCTCGGAACATGGCATCAAGGGCGCCCGACGGGTGGTTCCATTTACACACGGCATTGCAGAACCACAAGAAGCTCTGCGCGATCCGCATCAGCAGTGTTGTGCGCAAAACAGCACACTCTGACTCACGTTCTCTATGCCTGCAGGATTCACTCGGATCATCATGCAGAACCCTCTGAACGCGGAATCCTTCTCCTCGTTGTCCTTGATCTCCCACAGGGCCGAACACCACGCTTGCGCAAACGTCGGCAGGTCGGGCGCCACGAGATTGGGACACACCAGGCCCAGACGTCCGATCGTCACAGCCGCATTCTCCGAGAGCGATTTCGGTGATTTCGGATTTATCAGAATGGGGACAAGTCGCTGGATGAGGGCAGAAACGAATGGCTCGAGAGGGGCGGGATCGGGGACGTATTGCAGAGCCATCTCACCGACGGCCCAGGCGGCGTTGTTGCACACCGAGACGCAATCCTGCTGCGGTTCGACGACGATCTGCTCGATGACGGAAGGCATGATTTCGGGAATGAAGGGTTTGAGAAGTGGGAAGCACGAGATGGCCATGTCGCCGAGCAAAGCATGGGCAGACTGTCGGATGGGAGGCTCGTAATGCTAAAATATACAGTCATCAGCGTGAGTGTTCAAACAGCGAGAAAGACCGTGATGTACATTCAGACATATCGCCATCAGCTGGAGCAGAGAAGGCTGGCTCTGCGCAACCAGCTGGTGGATCTGTTCGCCCAGACCCTGGGTGAGCCCCGACAGCAGATCCAAAGCAACAACGATAAACGTCCTATCTGGTTCGTCGACAGTATCGGGGTTCTGTTCGAAGTTCTGGTACTGTTGCAGCGAGGCGTGTATGATGGTCGTACATCGTTGATAGACCGGCTGAGTATACGGAGCGAATGCTTGACCAGCGGCGATGGAGATGGATGAGAAGCACTGATTATCCGTCAGCATGTGGACCAGAACAGATCAGAATGACTGACTTCGAGGAGGGGCACAAGATCCGGGTCCATGTCGTCCAGCTTCTGCCACCTGTTGATGAGGGGAGGCATCAGGATCTCCAGGTACGCCGGATTGCCGAGAGCCGATCCGACCGAGTCCGCCAAGGTTCCGAGCGCGTCGTAGAGGATGAGCAGATTCTTTTGTTGATATTTCGTGAACGCGAAGGTTAGGTTCTGCAGAATTGGTATCAAGAAGGGAACAAGCTCGGCTCCAGCTTCCTCTTCGAGCGTAGCAAAGGCCGAGCACCCAGCTTCCTGCACACGCTTGTTGCCATCGAGCACCGTTCGTAACAGCTAAAGGAACAATAAGAAGGCGAACTACAGACCGTATAATGAGAACTGACCCCTTCCATTGCTGGCATGAAGAACTGAGATTTGTCCTCTGGGACGGCGACAACACACCAAGAAGCATACCGACCGAGAGTCCAACAGGTGATTGATCGCACAAGCGCCTAGAACAAGTCAGATCTACAGTCGTTCCAGCGTGGACTTGTAACAGCTCACCTTCTTGTCTGTCAAGGCATTCACAAGCCAAGGGACTAGTTGAGGTAGATGTGGTTCAAGCCCGTCGATACAACCTGTTGCGGGCTTAGACATCCCTCAAACAGGAGTGGAAGAGAAAGCTTACCCTCGGCAATGGCTCCTAATGCCAAGATCCCGCTTTCCCTGTATCTCCAGTCCTCGTGGAATAACCTGTCCTTCAAGAACGGCAGCAGTATGTCTAGTAGCTCGACGCCAAACGACACTGCCATGACATCCAGCGCTGCCGCCGAGCATTTTCGTAGATTCCATTCTCCATTCACATCATCGTCGTCATCATCAAAGTCGTCGTCATCATCGTCCTCTTCCTCCTCGTCCAAAACCTTGTCGCCCGCCTCTCTCGACTTCCCAGCTCCTGAAGTCGACGAGGACGGCTCTGCAGATTCGTGCCCGTGCACTCGAGACGAGTACGTCTTCGGTTTGATGTCGGATTCCTTGTCGGGAACGGCCTCGTCGTCCTCATCTGCATCCAGCCACAGGAGATCAACGTCCGAGTACAGCATCCCTTCCAAGAGCAAGGGCACGATCTTTGGCAAGAACGGTTTCAGCTGATCCTTCAGTGCCGGTTCCTCGGCAAACGTCAACCAGAATTCGCATGCCTCCAGCGCGACGTTCTCGTCGTCCGAATCCTTCATGCAGTACGCCATGTAGTCGACCACGTTTCTCATCTCGGGGACCAGCTTGTCGGGTCGGGATCCGAGAATCAAGCCGAGAGCGGTACAGACGGCTCGTCTGCATTCAGCAGATTCGTCTGATGCTCGAGCAAAGAGTGCCTGAATGTACGCATCGAGGTTGGCAGAGACGGCGGGGATGCGGAGGGCGGAAAGGGATTGCAAGATTTCGAGGGCATACAGGCGGATTTTAGGATGCGAGTGGGCCGTGAACGAGATGAGTTGTGGGACGAGGTGGTCGAGCAGATTCTGACCCGAGATGCTGATGTCGAGTTTCACGGGACAGTCTTCGCAGATCTTTTGGAGTGTGTTGAAAGATCCCTGTTGATCAATCCTACGTCAGCTTGCGGCACACGAGACGAGCGTACGCCCGCCGAACTGACCTCAACAACGGGGTAGTCCTGCGACGCCATTCCATTTGTCAGAGCATTGAGCGCCTCACGCCAGCCTCCCGGCTCTTCGTTGCCAAGCAGCGCCGTGATGACAGCTCCGACGGTTTGTCGTACCATCTGTTCTTTGTCTGCTAGACCGACCAGAATTGTGGCCTTTACATACTCCAATGAGCGGGCGTCGAGCTCTCCGGTGGGTGGGCCCGAGCGCGCGTTGAGGTAGTTTTTCAGCAGGATACCGGCGACCGCCCGATGCGAGTCGGTCTCATCCTGGCATAAGATGAGGACGTGGACGAGGTAGGCGAGGTGGTCTGGAACTTGACGGAATTGCTCGAGACGCTGTTTCGGGTCGACGTGCGGGGAGGGGAGACAAAAGGCGGGTACTTCAATCAGCTACTCTTCCATGATACGACCACACAACGGCCACTTCGTGCCGTGGCGAAGCGAGATATGTCAGACTTACCACAGCGACGGCTTTCTGAATCTCCGAATCTGCACTCGAGGTCTCCCTCAGCAGACCCAGGACCTCTGAAAGGCCCTGGGGGGAGGGTTGCCACGTCATTTTCTAGGCTTTCTTTCCGGGTATACTGCTTGATGTGTAGCTTCAGGTCTCTCTTGGCCAATGGTCGATGTTAGAATGCGAACAGATGAGCTGGATATCGAGAGAGGAGGGAAGAAAAGGAGGCAGAGAGGCGAACAACTTCAGACGCACAGCACGATTAGACCCCGGGAATTTTCTCCACAATGTGGCACTGGCTAGTGGCGGCCGTGCCCCATAGCGTTCTTGCCGCAAAGGCTGCAGCAACAGACCCAGAGTAAGTCCCAAACTGCGAGCAAGGACGGAGTGATATGACTCGATCCATCTCCCAAGAAATACCGACAGCAGTAACACGGCGGAGGTAGCGTCAAAGGGTCTCATTGTTTTTATGGTTGTCTTGCCACTCCCGGTCCAAAGACTCACAAGTTGCATGCATTGCGCTGGATAATCGTCTCACTGTATCGGTAGGATAGGCTTGACTCACGAGAATCATAGGAGGCAGCAGTCTCGGACCACGACCCCAAGAAAAGTTTGTTTGGCGAGATACAGCTCATCATGGTTGCCATGGCCGTATTTGCTGCAAGGTCACTACGTCTCGACTGCCTTCTCCTCCCGCTACCTTAGCAGCCAGCAGATGCTTCGTGGTATCCATCATCCGGGAGGACCTGTAGTGTGGTCATCTGCGATGGGCGACGCAAGGACCAACCACTCTTCTGCCACAAACCGAGCTGTGGACAAATCCCGATGATATCGCCGACATCCATTCGACGCGTCTCTTGTCAACAACAAAATCAATATGACCAGTCGAAAGGCTCGCTGTTCAGTAGGATCAGTCTGATAGCAACATCGCAGCTCAAATCCAGGCGAGGATCTGCAGCCATCAGTCTGCCTCTATACCCGCGCGACGATGCCGCCTCGACGTACAGCTAAAGCTGCCGCAGCGCCTCCTTCAAAATCCTCGAAGCCTGCCAGCCGGTCGCGTAAAGCAGCCGTACCCGCGTCTCCGACACCTTCCGTAGATTCCCTCCTCGACGATGACGAAGGCCATACTTCAGTAGGACCAGTAGGACGGAAAGATAAGGAAGAAAGGGCAGAGGAGGAGGAGGAAGAAGCAGAGGTTGTGGTCAAACCCGTATCGAAGAGAGGCGCCAAGACCGTCGCCCAACCGGCTCCCAAGCGAAGGAGCGCAAGGATTCCAACACCAACCTCGGACGACGAGCTGGATCTGAAAGTGGTCGCGAAGCCTCAAGGTGGAAAGGGAAAGAAGAAGGTCGTGAAGTCCAGTCCCGAGGACGAAGAGGAGGCGGAGGCTGAGGAGACGCTGCAGAAAGCGACGACCAAGCAGCAAGGTCCCACTTCATCGCTACCGGTCGCGCCTGTCACAAAGGCTGCTTCCAGGACCTCCAAATCCCCCGCGCCATCCAGCGGCGGAAACGGATCTGGATCGGAAGACGAATTCGAAGATGCGACGGAGGGCAACGATACGATCCGCCTTGACCACCCGCCAACACCTACCGCTGCCTCTTTCAAAGTCCCCTCGACGCCATCACAACGAAACCCAACGCCTCCTACCCCATCGCAACGAGTCCCTCCCTCCTCGTCACAGCGTGTGCCTCCTACCC
>JASZXS010000498.1:0-11207 GCA_035521475.1 Tremellales sp. Uapishka_1 | reverse complement strand
GGAGGAGAGGAAGGGGTACGGGCTCGTTTCCTTTCGGGAGAGGGTAGACGTCCCCTTTTGACGGGTGAGTGGGATCGTCTGTCGGAATAGGATCTCCTGGCCGGCGGGGGGGAGGGTGATCTGAACCTGGCGTAGTCGTGGTAGTCTCTTCGGGCGGGTTCTCTAAATCGTCTAGGAGGCGAAGCTGGGGGGACGTAGGAGTCTGGCTGATGAGGCACGTAAGAGTCGGGCTGGAAGCGGATAGCAGGAGGCGGAGACGGTGACCTCGGTCGTCGGGAAGGAGCTGCTGTCAATGCCGTGGCGGCAATCCGTGGAGGGAGCGAAGCTGGTTTCGAGGGAAGTGCGAACGTCGGTCTAGGGGGCAGGGAATGATGAACAGATGCCGGGATGCTGGGTAGTGTTGACTTGTGCGTGGTATCTTTTTGTGGCTCAGTCGGCATCGAGCAGAAGCGTGTTGGACGTCCGGACAGGCCGGGAAAGGGCAATGGTGGGCGGACGAGTCCAGTGAGCGTGAATGTGTACCTCTTGGCTGCGTGTATGTACAGCCTTCGAGCTGTATACATACGTTGGTGCAGAAGAGAACGCGGACACCGTCCGTCATTGTAAACTGGGTCTCCTCGACTTTTGGCATTCCGGGAGGATATCACCAAAAAGGAAGCAAATAAATTGCTCGAGGCAGAGCCCGACCTGGTGCCACACTGGATTTGCCACCCGAATCGTAAAGTGGAGGTGAATCATGCCTGCCCCACCCTGCTCTTACCGTGACGGGTGTGAACGTCCGCCAATGGACCGTTCTCACTGACTGCAAAGTAGCAGTGACGGTCGGTCCAATGTCGACATCCCCTCGCCCACCTATATCGCCTCCTCTCCCCCTCCCGATCCAGTTCGGCCTTCTGCCCTCGCTGCTTCCCACACGCACCCTCACACCAACACTGTTCTGCAATATCGTATGTGAGGTTTTGCTGTCAACAGAATACAGTCTCATTCTCCTTCACCGCAGAACGGACTACAGATCCACTTGACCCTCTCACCGTCCCATCCGCCGCATCTCTCACTCCTCCCGCTCCTGCTCGCCCTACACCCCATTCCGCCCATCCATATTCTCACCCACCTGCATCTCCAGCCATCCGACATCTCACTTGACCTCAACGGAATAGCACCATGGGTCGATCTCTGGGTCCCATGGGAGACTGCGAAGAGGGTCTGCGCCGACCTCGGTGTCGGTGTGCTGTTCTGGTTGGAGGGTGATAGAGCTAAAGGGTTATTGGGCGACCAGACTCGAGACGCCATCAGCTGGGACGAGAACGATGGGATATGCCACAAGTGAGCTGGAGTATGTGCGAATGGTGATCAACTAGCTCATATCTGTAACAAGCTGGCTACCTCCTACTTCCCATCTACCGTCGTCTGCATACTCCTTGCATTCGCTCCTGTCGATACCGTTTCCTAGCATATCTATTCTACCCGATGAACGCATTGTGAGTCCGGTCTGAGTAGGCATTCCGTAAATCTAAGTGCTCCAGGATAGACGTCGACCCCTCTCGACAGAAGTACTAGGGCGAGACTGATCGCCAAGGCGGACTATGGCAATCCTGCAGGTCTAGGAGACGAACACTGGCCTGAGTCGTGGGCATCACTGGTCAAGCTCTCTGTGCTGTAAGCTTCTTGGTCAACGATGGGCTGCTCCTTCTTACCTGGAGATCTACTCTAGGGCTTGGGAGGACTTCCTTCGATATCCAGTGGGTTTCTCCCGTACCATAAATAACACTGCCTCATCCATAATCAGTCTCGACCACCGCCCACGAGAGTTCAGGCATCCATCAAGAGCCACGAACCCTCTATTCCGGCCCTCCTGCATACCCTCCTCCCCACGCTCCCGCAACTCTTGACGACTTCCCCCAAGCCATCCTATTCGCCTTCGCTCCCCGATCTCGAACGCCTCCTACGGTCTTCCTCTGGACCCCCTCCTTCCACCGGTCTTTTCCAATCCTTCACGTCCCTCATCGCCAGCACCAGCAAGAATGGGGTTTCGCGGCAGGATTTTCGAGCCAGGGAGTTGAATGCGAGACTAACATTGGGTATGGTGGAGCTGATAGGCTGGGAGATGGTGAACACCTGGAAGCTGAAGAGGGAGATCAAGAGGCTGAGAGACGAAGGGAGGGAACTTCCAGCCGATATCGCTATCGACGTCAAGGAGTTGAGCGCCAGGCAAATGACCAATAAGACGGTGGACGACAACGACGAGTTCGACTACCTGCAGAGGAGGAGAGGCGGTTCGCCTCCGCCACTTCGCCATCTGACGACCGAGGAAAGGAAGCGGCTGGAATTGCCGCCGTTGCCAAGTGATATGACTTCGGAAGAGGAGGAAGATGAGAACAAACAGCAGGACGCGACTGTGGGAGTCCTGCCGCAGCACATGACGAGTGAGGCCGGATGGTGGATGTACGGCGCGATCGGCAGCGTGTGTCTGATTGCGATCCTCATGAGCTTGATCCTGTGATAAAGTAGCCTTCGGGGGCGACTCTGTAGCGCTCTCTGCGTGTGTAGCTTATACATGAATGGATACATCAAGTCACAGCGCGTCCGGCTGCTTCCCCGACTCGGCCCATGTCTTTTCCTCCTCCTTTTCGAGCTCTTGAATATCGGTGGTTTCACTGACGAGGTCCCCCATGCCCCAGATGCCTTCCTGGCCCCTTGGTAGAGGTTGCAGCAGTCCCGCCGAGAATAGATGTTGTCGCTTTTCCAGGTCGAACGCCCTGGTGTCCTCTATCAGCTGTGATATTGCCTCGTCGCAGAGACCCAAGCCCACGTACCACATGGCCGCGCCGATCCGATTCGAGATGGATAAGAACAAGCCTACGATCGGAATGCTCTCCAGGATGCTGGCGGCGAAGCCAAAGACTGCTCGCGGTCAGGCCTTGCGGTCTATCGAGGCTGGGTAAGGGACTTACCGCGATACGCCCAGACTCGCTCTTCGATCCATCGATCGACCTCGACGCTCGACATGCGCTTGACGGCGAAATAGGGTTCGTGGAGGTACGACGCGGTGGTCAGACTCTTCAATGTAGAGGTAAAGAGCGGGACAAGAAGCGGAAGGGTCGGGGACAGGGGGAGTAAAATGTCTGCTAGGCGGTCAGCAGGGCTCATAAGAACGACCCGATGCCAATGCCTCACAGTGTCGGAGGACCAGCTGGGTAGGCCACCACAGCACCCACGAGATCCACGTTTCCTGCCGACTTCGCCGGTCGTCCTTCCGGCTCGATTTCTCCAGCGAGGACTGTGGGCCGCCCGAGGGCGGTGAGGCCCATTCTTCGATGTAGCCCTGAGAGCAGGTGAGCAGATGTCAGGCAGAACAAGAGCCGAGGGAAGCCCGATACAGACCCACCTGTGACCAGAACTCGGCGGGCTTGCCACGGGACGCAACGGTCAGCGCATACGCCCGCGATCGCGCCAGACGGAGGTTTTTCAGGATGAAGAATCGCAGTATCGACGACACCTGGGGCAGCAGGATCAACAGGTGCGTATCTGGTGATGTGTCAGGTGTGATGTACTCGGTTGTGCCAAGAGAGGACTGACAGAGCACCAGATCGACATTAAAGCTATAGCTGCCCAATCCGATCTGGATGACCCCGCCCACGCTGTCTTTGACCGCCTCCCCGACCCTCTTCCCGCCAAGCCCACCGATCCCAAAGAACGATCCGCCTCCCACCAGGAAAGTCCGTACGAACCAATCGAGGATTCGCCAGGATCCGCCCGCGTAGATGAGGGCAACGACGGCACCGCGCAAGGAGGCATGCTTGATCTTGTCGAGAACGGGTCCGCGAATCAGCGGGTCGGTGAGGAGGCGATAGATGCCGACGATGGTGTAGGAGGGGGGGAAGTGGAGGAGCTCGGACGGCATGATGGGTGCGGTATTTTTTGGCTGGTGGAAGGGGAGGAGGAGGTTGAGTCAAGGAGGATTGCGGGGTAGGAGATGACGTTTGAAACACGTGTCTTTGACCCTGAGCGAGGCAACATTGGTGGAACATGGGAAAAGGTTAATATGGACATGAGACGGGCACTAAATCGCCTGCTATCATGGAAACATTGTGCAATGGCCATTCATGCATGACGATTAAACCACAGAGTGTGCGATTTTCCTCCCGACATTCTTTACCGAATTCGCCACCTCTTTAACCTCTCTCCTCAGTGCAGACCCCCCATCGCATATGCAGAGCGGAATACCCTTGACAGGTCGATCGCAACGGACCTGAAACATGACGCCTCGTTACTCACTTCAGCGCCAAGACCACCCAGTCGGTGCACAGCAGATGGCGATACGGCCATGACGGATCCCGTCCGACGTTCCTTCAGGGCCTGCCGTTTATCCTTACATCATCATAGTGTTTGCCACTCGCCCTTCCTGTTGGTGCTGCAACCAGTCACTACATGCTCGTCCCCTCTGCCTGCGGCACTACCGCGGCTAATTCGTTGAAGTGGCATAGCATTCCTCATCGCTTCCGCACAACGTTCAGGTCCCGGTTATCTTTGTAAGGTACAGGTCAACCTTCGCCACGGACCCAATCAGAGCGTCAAGTGAGTCACAGCTCGACCAGCCGGGTGCACAGCAAATGACGATTCGGCCGTTTCGGTTTCCCGTCCGATGAACGCTCAGGGGCGAGCAGCGTTTGTACGGACTTATATCTCGTCCATGCACGTCCAAGTCTGGCCGCTCTGTCCTGGTCAAGCTTGAGTCATCACCACCGATACTCTCATTACGATGCTGCGTCCATCACTGGCTTCGCTAGCAGCTCTTCTCCTCGCAGCGGTCGCTTTCCTCTCTCCGCCCATCAATGGTATGCCCGTCTCGCGCGAGCTTGAAATCAAGCACAAGGATACAAACGGTATGGCACCGGAATCAAACGAATACGGGACGCTCGAGGCGGAAAGCTGACCTGTGTATCAGCTCACGGTGAAATATCCGCGATGTCCAACGATTTTCATAGCATCGAAGAGCCTCTACACCTCGAAATAGGTTCCGTGATCGACATCCTGGCTGTCCTGGAATCAAGACAATCCGACGAGGAAATTGACGAGCTCGCCACCTCGAGCTCAAGCTCGAGTTCGATCTCCAGCGGAGGGTCGCGAGGGGCCTCGAGTGCTTCCGGGGGTCGCACGTCGTCAGGCTCGTCTTCCAGTGGCTCGTCGTCGTCGTCCAGCGGTTCAGGAGCAGCGTCCAAGCCCGCATCAGGGTCCTCTGGAGCCGGCAAGACCACCTCTTCTGGGTCCGGTAGCTCCTCTTCTTCTGGTACCGGCAAGACTACATCTCCCGGCACGGTCACGAAACCCATCATCGTCAACCAACAAGGTTCCTGTGAGTTTTCCCCACGTGTCCGCGCAGTGGCCGAGGTAACTTACTGGGTAGCGAGCTCTGCCGATCGCTCGGTCGTTTCATTTCCCACCCTTTCGGTCTCGGTGGTCGCAGTCCTGTGGCTGTGCGCTATGATTTCGTGACGACTGGCTGCTCCGTCTGATTCATGTTGCGATATTTGTATCAGCCTGTTGTACGAGTGATCTATCCGTGTCTGAGAGTGTGCTGCCCGATGTAAAAACCATGGAGCAAAGGGAGGCTCGATAATCTGTGTATCTGGGTCGGGACAACATGCGGCACTGACGAGGCTGCAGTCCTCGCCTCGATGCATCGAGATCGAGATTGTGTGCTAGAACCTACGATATCGTTAACTCCTTTCTTTTAGTATCAGTATCGCAATGCGTTCCCAGCTGCTTCTGCTCCCTCTCTTGATACTTCCAGCGGTCTCGAGGCCGCTCCGCAGCCGCAGCGAGCAGAATCTTGAACTGCGAACTCCCGGAGACGAGGGTGCGTGAGGAAGCGATTTTGTGCAAGCACCTTACGAGTGTTTGGGTTGTCAGCCGAGAAGCGGTCTCATGACCTTCTGTCCAGACCGGTAGACGACTCTGTGATCGGGTGGATGCGACAAAGGCAGAAGCAGCGAGAAGGGATGGAGAAGTCGCTAGAGTCTCAGGCCCTGAGGGCTCATCGATATGGTGTGGCAGCGGGCGACAAAGCTCACAAGGCGGGCGGGAGGAGTGGAAGAGGTCAGTTTTGCTTGCCTCCATGAAGACAAACTCGCTTAGGGTGGGTGGCAAAGGACGACGAGTCCTTTGAATGAGTAGTAAAGGTCACGAGTCCCGGGCCATGGTAGCGAACGGCAGCGTCAGTATAGGGGGAACGGCGAAAGATTGAAGGCCGAGTTGCGCCATCCACTCGCCAGATTTGAGCCTCTAGCACGACTCTGGTCCCCACCACCAACGACACGCTGAAGACGGTTGCTGCCCGTTCATCAACCCTTAGCTTGTTGATGGCTTGCGCACGGCCTAAGCGTGCATTTAGTCGTTTCCCGAATCGATCACGTGTCTTCGAGACTGTAGTGGGCATAGGAAAGTGCTTCTCGCTTAGCATTGCAAGGCATACCAGCGTGTACGGTGCTAATGTGGCTATCCTCTGGAGACTCTGGCCATTTATACCAGGTACCTAGACGACAATCACTGACGCAAGTCACGAGCAAAAGTGGATCCATCCTTGGATCGTCTGCGCCGCCAGCATGTCCTGAGTGTCTTTTCTTGGGCGCTGACGCTGTGCTAGGGGACTAAGGAGAGGTGAGGGTGCTGGGCGGGGTTCCTTTCCTAGCGTAAAGCAGCATAGCTGCCTTAGCCTCGTCCGCCTATCACAATCAAAGGGGTTTGGAGGGACGCTTGGACCTCTCGCTGGAGATCCGAACATTCACGTGTCCGAAGGCTTGAGCTCGTTGCTTCTCAAAGGAACACGACGAAACAATGGTAACGGCTCCGGTGAGAGGTGGCGTCCTCAGAAGCGTTCTCTTCTTGACGACGGCTGCGGGTCGAGCGGACATATATGCTGACTGGACGGACGGCTCCGTTCAAAGTGGAAAAAGGGTACCGCTTTCCCTCGTGAGCGTAGCCACCCATAGCGCCAGTGGTCCGAGCGGCCACCCAGTCACCCTCCTTTGGCCTCGCTTAACATCTCTGCTCAGATGTCCCTCCTCTTCCACCTTGACGACGCCATCTCCACTCGTGCTGCGTCGCTCACCATCCTCACGTCGTGTCGTACGAATCTATTGACTGTCATCGATCGCTCCGTCGAGGGGGAATCATGTAGGTCATTATCGGCTGTCCTCACCGGCTTATACCGACCAGCGGAAGGGGAGCATCCTTTCTCATGTCGTCATCTTGACCTCCTGCGTTTTTGATGGCACGATGAGCGACCCTCACCATCTACCCACACCAATCTCACCGCATCCGGCGAGAGGTCAAGCATTGACGTCGGTAGGTGGTCTTGTTTGCGATCCCCAGCGCTTCCACCCATCCGAGCAGCGTTGGTACTCGCCCGACGGGGAGCCATCGCACAGGGATGTCGACCAGCCGTCTTGGCAGTATTGTTCGCATCTTCCCATGACAGCGGACCTGAATCGTATTCCCTCGGAACCTCCCACCGATCCGCCCCATCCCACCACATCCAATAGTCACCCACTCCATCCCGGGTTCAACATCCAAAGCGGCATCCCCACACACATGCCTGTGCCAAGCCCGCCCGCCGCCCAACGACCGCGTCGCGGCGCTCGTACCGCTACTCACGGGCCACGTTCTTCCGTCTCGAGCCACCCCGCTCCTCATCATGAGCAGCCGCCGAACCCTCCATCGATATTGGTCCGCGAGAAGAAGCAGAAGGCGTACACGAACTGCCGACGAGTCAAGCTGAAATGCATCGTGTCGGAAGGAGAGTCGGATTGCGTGCGGTGCAAGTTCCGGAAAGAGAGATGCGTCTTCTTTCCTCGGACTCATGTGCGTATCGGTATTGTTCGCAAAAACCGCAAGCTGACCGAAACGTAGGACGAGGAGCGGCAGCAGAATCTCACGACAGACGTCTATACTGCCCTCTCGCATCTAGCGAATGTGTCGTCTGCCGTCCAGCACGTCCTCCATCATCTAACAGAGCGCGAGATCATCCCGCCGTTCGTCCAGCCGGACGGCCACGAGGGCTTAGAAACGTACGAAGCTCCACGGCGGGAACTGCAGGTTGTGGAGGGATGGCCTCCTCAGACCCCGGCGATGCCGGAAGCAGGGAGCAGGGGAAGGAAGCGGAAGAGGCAAAAGGAGGACGAGAATCAGCAGACCGTTCTCGACGACGAGAATATCCGGACGGATGACCCGCACGACGACAGGAAGCGAGATCTATCGAATTCTTCTCATTCGGATCCCCTCACCTCACCCACTCGGTCGTCGACAAGCGCACTCTCCGTGCGAACCCCTCGGTCTCCGGCGCTGACCGTGGTTCCGTACGTGCATCCTCAACAAGGCGAAGTAGCAAATACCCAAACGGTATCTCGATCCTGTCTAACAACATTCTTCCCCAGAGAACCGCCTTACCCGCCACAGCTAGGCGTCGATGATCCCCGGAAGAGTATCATCAAGAACGGTATCATCTCCAATGCGCATGCCTTCGATATGGTCACGTAGTGCGTCCTGCCTTCTCATTCCCTGGGATCGCCTGACCCGTTGAACCAGTTTCCACGCGAACGTCACGCCATTTCTCTTTGGCTACGAGCTGGCCTTTGGCAAGTTTCCATACCATCCGCAAGGCCCGACGGCCATCACGCCCTTTATCCTCTCGGTCATGTGTCTCGTCGCATCCGAGCGCGTCAAGGCGTTCCACCCGTACCGATCGGTCATCGGCGATGCCGTCACGCACTACCTCAAGCACTCGCCGGCGGACTCGTTCGCAAAACCCGGGGACGACGACGACGAACTGGATCCCGAGACGGGGATCGGTCCTGAGGAGATTGTCGCCACGTGTATCCTGGCGATGTTTATGGACGAAAGAAAAGAAGCGAGAACCATCGCGGGATCCGCAATCAAATGGGCGACGGGATGGATCAAGGTGTGTTTCTTCCAAGAAAGGGGATAGGGGCTAAAGCGGACGGAGGACCAGTATCAAGGCATGAACGACAGCGTGCAATCGCTGGGGGAGATCGTAGGGACACTTCCGGAGGTCTGGAAAGCCGGCGAGAAAGACATGGCCAGGATCTGGCTATTAAGTTATGTGAGTCGTGCCCCGGCGGTACTGGTCACCCAGGGTCTAACGTAGCCAACGGCGAAGGTGGTCGACAGCAGTACTGAGTCTGGCCTGCAGAGTCCGGGCGACGGCGTGAAAGAGATCCGGGATCCGACGGTGTACTGCCATTTCTTGATCCCGTCCCAAACGGGCGTATTCAAGTACTCGGTCGCCGACGTGCTCTTGACGTTTCACGCCAGGCTGGTCTACCTCTTGCAGTCGTGGATGCAAGCGAGGAAGAAGCCGCCCGCGCGAGATCTCGACGGGTACTATCTCCACCTGACGACAAGCTTCAACGCTGGGATCGACCACTGGGCCGAGAGTCTGGCCTGGCATGGGATCGACGAGAGCCGGCTGGAATACTTGAAGATGTATGAGATCTTTACCCGCATACTCGTCGAGCACTCGAACGGGAGGGCTGTGCCAGAATCGCGATCCAAGGCTGGGGACGCGGCGAGGCAGCTGTTGGAGATTTGCAGAACTTGGCACGGGGGCTTGTTGACGAATCTCCCGCATTCGCATCTTTTCGTACGCCCTTCGCCCTGGCACTGCGGGTCTCGCAACTGCTGATGACGACCTCCCAGATGATCACTCTTGCAGGCCAGGCGTTGACGGAAGCCGTGCGAGCACAAGCGTGCAGAACGTCACCGCAGGAAGGTAGGTCCTGGCGAAGGTCCATCCATACATCCGGTAGTGAATAACCGGGCGTAGCGATCCATTTACTGCGGGACGTGGCGCGCATGCTTTCGATGGGCGATCTCCCACCGAGCCATGTTGCGAGGACGACCGGCAAGGCCTTGGAGGGCGACTGCGAAAAATTGCAGGATATTATGCGGTTGAATGCAACAGGAGGGATCGGCGGGCGGGACAGCCTGTCGGTGAGAAGGGGATACTAGATGCGGAAGCCGGGCCAGGGGGAGGGGTTGTAACTCATTACGATATATAAGATTAGCCTAACGTACAAGCATCAGCAAAGGTGCGCATTGCCACGCCCCGGGCCCCGGTCATATCGCCGTGAATCTCGTCCCTACCGCGGCGTTTGTGCTCGTGCCCCAGGTAATGTAGTAAGTGCGTTCCTGCGATCACCTCGGAGATGGGATATGTCGCGGCTGGGCAGAATGCAGCGGATTGGCCATTGAGTTGCTGACCATTCGAATCACAGTCTCTCTCTCCTCTGTATGAGATGACCATGGCTCGAGGTCTGTGCCCCTGTCTGTGTGGAATGGACAGCCTCCGTGATGGTCCTCATCTGTGATTCCAGTGGAGTCGTCCGTGGGTTCCGGGTAACGGGATCAAACCATCTAGGGTTCCGATGTCCGCTAGTTGCACTAGTCTGCTTTCGCCATTAAACCCCCAATCCACTCTGCCCCCATTGCCACCGCGCTGCCCAGTAAGCTTGCGTTGCACCAGCCAAGCAGGGTGCACGCATTCACCAGCGACAGGCAGCAGCGAGTAGAGACCCACCTCTCCCTCCCTATTAAGACCCATTGTACAGTCGCGGCCACGCCAAACCCAAGCGCGACATCTCAACTGCAGCCCAGGTACGCATTCGAAACCGGGTTGGCGGAATCTTAACCGCAAGAGGAACGAGGAAAGTGAGGTGGTCTGATCGAGTTCCTTCGTGACTTCCCACTTCTCGCTTCCTCCGACTCTCGATTACAATTCGGACACACCCCATCTAGCCTCTGCCCCCACGTTTCCACCGCTGCATAGGTGAGTCTTGCTTTCACCGAAAAGTCGGGAGGACGCGGCGACACGAAACACTTTGGTGTCGCTCGGCGAGATCTATTTCCGGGTTCACTAATGGTGCTTGCTAGAGAGAAGCTCGACGTGCCATCGTCCAGGAGCAACACTCGTTGATCATTCAAACACTCGCTTCTCGTCCTCGAAGTCCCCGTCGCCGTTCGTCCCCTACACCCTCGCTTGTTCGCCGCCATCTCGGTATTTCCACATTGAATTCTCACTCACGCGATCCCTATCTTTTCCAAACCAGTCGACAACCCTCGACGAGAGCGCATAAAACTAGAGATCAGCAGGGGAGGAAGTTTTCAGGGGGAGGAGAGGAGAGGGCCGATAC
>JASZXS010000497.1:0-11192 GCA_035521475.1 Tremellales sp. Uapishka_1 | reverse complement strand
GGGCAGGCGACGAAGGGGGGCGGGATAGGGGAAGGAGGAATGCCTGGAATGTCTCGATTACCTGCTTTGACTCCGTCAGCGCGTGCAATAGGGAGGTGAATCATGACTCGCATGCCGGAAGTGTTTGCCGACCGTACCACCTGGCATGAGAACGCTTTCACGGGTCAACTGCGAGTCTGCATCGAGATGCTCGGCGAGGATATCGAGCGCGGTATCGATCAGCTCGATCGAGAGCGATAGCAGGGACTCTGGGGGATGTCAGGGCATATCACGATACTTACAGCGCCGACGCTCACCTGCACGATCCTCTGGACTGCTGGACTGAGAGGTCGGAGTCGAGTCTGCCATGGTGATGTAGTTTAGCAAAGCTTTAAAAAGTTGCTGCAGGAAATCCCTTCAAGTGAAACATGTTCGGACGAGTGCTCTCCGTCGGGAAGCGATGTTGTTGTCGCACGTGGGAATGACGTCATTACGTAAGGATGGCCTGACATGAGAAGAGGCAGTGTTTCAAGGTGTCTGTGCGAAAAGTTGCAAGGGGTTCAACTACCTGGAAACAGCGACATCGCAGCTTCGTATCATAATCGTCAGCCTCTCTGTATCTTGACCTCCTCGTACTCCTATCAGGGACTGGACAGCCGAGTCCGCAGCGGCTGTGTTTTTCAAAAGCGTATGTGGCTGCGAGAATTCCGATCTCCGCGCTGACGAACCGATTCGGTGAAGTAGCCCGTTGTCCTGATACTAGGGTTGTACCGACCGCAAAGCTCCCATCATGCGGCTTACAGGTCCTCGTCCGAATCCCAATCCGGCTCCCCCTCCAGCCGAATCTAATTACTCTGGACCGCCAGCATTCCCCTCCACGCCAACCTCATCGCAGCTTCCATATCCTCATCAATCCTCGCCGGAGTCGGGAACAACTCTCCTGGAGCCCCTTCCATCTGCTCGGCGGGACGATGGGCTGACCGACGCAGAAGGCCTGAGGCAACAATGGCGCGGCACTTCTCCGCCCATATATCCACCTCAAGAGCAAGACATCGGATATCAATACGACAATCCCTATCTGCCCGACCGCTCGCACTCGCCCTCCGTCGGACCATGGGACTCTGCCTCCCAACGTGCGGTATCACATTACCCCCTCCCAACACCGACCAACATCCCGCTTGGATCCGACATGCAGGACTCGCGCCATCTCCGCAACAAGAACTCGTACTCGGGCGGCCTATCCTACATCGATGAAGAAGGAGCATACCACAAATCCGAGTATGCGCGCCCGGCTTCGGCGCTCGAGTTGCGCAGTCTCGTGGCCGACGCCGCCGAGATGGGCGAGAGTGGACCCGCTGTGAAATTCGACGAGTACGAGACGAGTCCTCACCCGTATCCACCCTCGCAGAAATCGCGCAACTCGTCGATCGAGCAGGACTCGAACTTGTATCACTGGCTGTTGTTTCCTACGGGGCTGGACAGGCTGCTCGCGCTGTTCGGACTACACTACGGAGGTGGATACCCGATAGAGCAGGCGATCGAAAGGAAGAGGAGGGGTATTGGGGGGCAGAAGTGGCCAGTCGCGGCTTGGGGTCTAGCCGTCGGTAAGTCAAATACGCATACAAAGTAGCCAACAGTCTGGAACTGAGTGGTCCTGTCTATTGTAGCGATGACAGCGGTCATAATTTACGAACTGGTTGCAAACCATCAAGTTATGGGAACGCCCATAGCGATCAAAGTGAGTCCGATCCCATTTTCGCTGCTTTGCGTCGCTGAGCGGAAAACTAGCCTTCATTCAACTACATGGTCCGCTTTCCTTCTCAATACCTCTCCCCGTCAAGCTTTAACTTCTGCGCTAGATCGGCCCATCATCCGAAGTGCTCATCAACATTGGAGCCCGATTCCCTCCGTGAGACGTTCCTCTCCTTTCTCGTCCTACCTCTCATCCAGCCAACAGCTGCATGAAGCTCGTCGACGCTCTACCTCCGACTTTCGAGCTCGCCTGTCTGAATGACACCTCCAAGTACGCCTATACCTCTTTATCCTAGCGCCTATTGACACCCGTCAGTCCTCCCACCACGGCGTGCAGCCTCGCGAGCATCTGCGGCCATGGCGGCTTCCCCTCTGGTACTCCTGACCGTATGCTATGATTCCATACAGCAGTAGAGTTTCACTGAGACTCAAATCTGATTCGCAGAATCATGGCGTTTCGTCCTCCCGATCTTTCTGCACGTTGGCGTTATCCACCTCGCCCTCAACATGATTGCCCAAATCACCGCCGGCGCCCAAGTCGAGAGGGAGCTGGGGACGATACCCTTCTTGATCGTCTATTTCGCTGGCGGAATCTACGGCTTTGTCCTCGGTGGTAACTTTTCGCGGACCGGGATACCGAGTGTTGGCGCTAGCGGGGCGCTCTTTGCCACAGTGGGTCATTCAACGATCATTTCACGGTTCTCGGGAAGCTTACGTTCGACATCACAGAATGCTTGTGTACTGGTAGACCTGTTACTGCACTGGAAATACGAGGCTAGGCCCAAATTGAAGGTGTGTCGCGTCTCCTGCCTCCGTGTCGGCTGAAAGACTAACCGATGAGTAGGCCTTCTTGCTGGCGATCGAGTTCCTGGTCGGTATCGCCATCGGATACATGTATGCTGTCATAGACCTGAGTGTATTAGATATATCGCTGATCCATGTTGGTCAGCCCGAATGCCGTGGATGGATTGGCTCATCTGGGTGTATGTCTCTCTGCGATCGGAGTATCTTTGACGTACGCTAAGCAGAATATGGCTTAGGGCTTTGCCATGGGCTTGTTACTAGGTTCCATACTTTATCCTTCGATATCCGAGACGAAACGGCATCGCAACATCGTCTGGGGGATTCGATTCGTTGCCCTTGCCCTGGCAATCGTAGCCTTTGTCCTCACCGTCCGGAACTTTTGTGAGTCAATTGGGATATCCCCTGAAGCTGGAAAGAAGGAGTGGCTGATAGGATATGTAGATACCGCGGACCCAAATGCGGCCTGCGAATGGTGTCGATTCTTGTCGTGTATACCGACCTCGACGAACCAGCGATGTACGGGAACTGTAGGTTGATGCTGATAAAACTGCATTGTGAGGTACTAAACTGAGCGACAGGGAATTACAAGCAGTACGACGTCCAACACCAGGAGGTCCTGGGAGTTGTTATAGATGGGATATGGTTGGCTAGAGTAGGGAGGAACGTGGACGCGGATGGATCTGTCGCTTAGATGCTATGAGTCGAGATCGCATTTGCCTGGTACCATCGGTTTGAAACCCCGCATCGTGTTCACGGAAGAGGCAAACTGACCTGGACGGATGGCACACCAATGCGGCTGTAGGGGTACCGCTCGGACACCTTTCTCGACCATGCGATATCGGATATCGTGCATCCGAGGCAGCGCCTCGACGGGGTCTGCGATGGGTCAGAATTTCATGCAAAGAGAGCGGAGAATCAGCCCACCTCGTGGGAACCCAGTGCTGCCTGCGCCGGTCCAGAGCAATTCAGCGAGCGCACTAGAACGCGGCCACAGCATTGTTTCGAGATTCATTTCGTCGGTCTAGTAGTCACGGGAGCGAGTCAGCCAGTCTATCTCACTGTAGGGAGAAGGGAGAAAGGGACCGCTAAGGCTGGATCCTACATACCTGTTCCGTCCAGAGCGAGACTTGGCCTCCAAGTACGAGGTTATGGTTGGCTGTAATATTGGTCAAAGGGTCGAAGCTAGTCAAGTCAACAATTTGGGCAAAACAGAGACCACCATAAAGGGAGACGGACGAGTAGATCGTTGCCCACGATTTGAAGGGATCGCACCACGAGTTGCCCCCGCCTGTATCGGTGATCCACTCGCCATGGCCGCAGTCCTAAAGGGTAAGTCGATCCGGTCAATTGGAAGACAGAGCGAGGGTGATCCGCGACCATACCAGGTAAAGGTAGTCCGAGGACGCATGGACGATCCTGAACCCTTGGTCGGTGATATTGACCGCGTGGTCCTGCGAGATCCACGGAAGAACGATGGTCTTGTTGGATAACGAGGGTACCTCGTGTTCGAGGACCTGTGGTGATGCGAGGAAGAATAGGTGAATGAGCTTCAGAAGATGTTGGAGATAGCGACACCTACCATCTCTTCCCAGACGACCGGAGTTCTGCCGTCCTTGAGCAAAGTCGCGTGGGTCTTGCTCGTGAAATCGTCGAGCGCATTTTCCAGAGTCCAGTTCTTGGCCGCAAGAGAGGCGTTGGTGGCTTCGTCCGCATACTGAAAACGTGAGTCAATGTCTTCCCATAAGGAAGGGGATGAATATGGTTCACCATGCACGCTGTATTCAACTCGTCGCCTCCCGTTCCGAAGTACGCGGATGAGACGAGCTTGAGGGTACTCTCGAAGATGTCCGAGACGAGTTCTGATGCAGCGGGATCAGCGAATCTCAGTTGGCCGGGAGGGGGCTCGTTTGCCTAGCGAAAAAGGGAGGAAACAGATGGAGTCAGCGAATCGTAGATGCAGAGGGAAGCGGGAGATGGACGAACAAAGGTTTGCCATCCTGCGGAATCATAGCAGGCTACCAGCTCTGGATGAGACGCGCCAATAGTCGCTGTATGGCCAGGCGTGTCGATCTCGATCACGACGTCAATGCCTCTCTATCGCACGGAATCAGTAACAGCGTAAACCCAGAGGCCATAGGAAAAACCAACAGCCCCCGCATACGCGACGACCTGCTTGATGGTGTCTTCGGTGTAGATCGACGTCGAGGAGTATGCGGCGGCAGCGGCCAGCTCTGGGTGAGAGGATAGGTCCAACGGCCATGATTGCGAGTCCGCGATGTGCCAGTGGAATACATTCAGCTTTACAAAGGACATGGTGTCGAGTACCTTGAGAACACATCAGCGGGATGCTGCCAAGGTGTCTCATACCAGGCGAGCTACTCACTTTCAGGAGGGCCGAGGCAGAGAAGTAATGGCGAGAGGTGTCAAGCAGCAGACCCCTCCAGCCGAATTGAGGTTTGTCGGTGATCGAAACGGGCGCATTCGGGATATAGATCAATGACGACGCCGAGGTTTTCTGCCTGGAGGTCACTGTCGTAGGCACGGCATAAAATAGCTGCTCGAACGTGGTCAGTCCTCTAAAGAGACCGAGTGCGGAGTCGGACGACAGTGTTCCTGCGCCGGAAACGGGGACGTTCAAGCTGTAGCCTTCTTTACCCATCCTGTCCTCGATAGGTAATACCGCCGACTCCATAATGGAAGGAAAGGTCGAGGCTCCTCCCTGCAGAGACAAGACCAGCATGTTCAGGGTCGCCGAGCATTTCGTCGAGTTTGCCGGGAAAAACTCGGTCCCGCCCAAGACGGAAAGATACTGGTGTGTCGTCGATAGAACGTTGCTCAATGTCCGGTTGATCGCTTCGTGAAGATCTTGGGGGACGGGCAGAGACGTATCGACAGAGATCTTGAAGGAAGGTGAGAGACAGAGCGTTGTGTTGCCTATCTGAGAGAAAGAGGGCGAGGGGAGGACCAAGAGCGGAGAGGCCAAAACCGAGGCGGAGAGAATAGTAGGGAAAAGAATTTGCGAGAGCCGCATGATAGGATCTAAGAGGAGCCGCGAGAGCAGGAGGAGTACCAAGTCAAGCACCGCTTGCATCTTGTTTATATCCCCTGGTCGGGCTTGGTTCCAAGGAAAAGGTCACTGTGCGTACTGTTTCCCTCCTGGACTAGTACAAGAAGCATCGTTCCTGAGCTGAGCCGAGAGGTCTAGCGCTTGGATTGTTACCGGCAGTGTCTCACCTTGCAAGACCACAGAGTGTCACTGCGTTCATACTAGATGAATGCGTGTTTAACCAAGAGATAAAGTCGACTTGGACTGATTGGTTCCGTGACGTCATCGGTCGGTTTCTTGACTTTGTCGAGGATTCGAAGACCTTTGTCTCCATCCTGCAAGAAGGGCCATCAAGCGGCGACGGTATAGCTGCTATAGCAGGAAGGTGTCGGCCTGTCTGCACATTGTCGCAGGCCCTTCAGAAAAGAAGCGGAATCATTGCTGCAAGAGCAGTGTTTCACATTCGAGCTTTACGCGCAAGCGCCGTTATCTACGTGTATCTCTGAGGCTGTGATATGATGTGACGGTACTGGATCAGCGACGCTGCTGTACCGCTCACAGCACTGAGCTACCGCAGAGAACGCGTCGCCTTCACCGCTTTACTTGACGAGGTTCAGGGCTCTTTGACTGCGAAGTCACAACACCGCCACAAGCAGAGCCGTTTCATACTTTGTGATGGAAGTTGAGTACGGCTCGGCGATCTAGCACACCCAAGGCGTAGCCAGACTCCGACAGCGAACAGCGTTGGATATCAAGTACACGACTTCCTACCTCCTCACAAGAAGACACCACACCCTCGCTCAACCCTCGCACAGACGCCGTTGCAAACAACATCACGTAGACCCTCCTTCAACCTCTACTCTGACGACCCGACTCACCTCTTCCACCTCCGTTCTTCCCACCTTCCGTCTCGAGTACAATGGAGAAGCTACGCTCCCTCACCTCAAAGATTCCGCTGCCCTCGTCCAACCCGTTCAAGTTCAACTCGGACCACAACGTACTGAAGCGATCACAGACGGCTCGGACACTGCGGGGCGTGGGGAATCCATTCCTGGATGGACCGAGTCTGGAAAACGTACGTCCGGAGCCGTTCTTCTTAAGATCAGATTGCGATTCTGACCGGTCGTCTACTCTTCCATCTCGTCTTGCTGTCATTCACCTCTTGCATTGATACACCACATCACACGAACAACCAACGCCCACCATGCAGCCTTCCTTGGCCAGGTCACACATGATCATCCATGTCGTCGCGGTAGGCTTCATCCCTTTTCGTCAGTAGATGGCACACCTCATGAAGCATCTCCCTTCCAGGTCTTCTTCACGTTCTTGGCGCTATGTACCATGGCGGCAGTGGCCAGTTTCCAGCACAAATGGGTCGGAGTGTGTGAGTCGCCTCTCCCCCTTTCGTCCCACCGTCAGTCATCACTCAGGAACTCCTCCTTCTACAGCGGGAGGGACAGGATTTACGTTGTTCCTTCTCATTGTCTCCTTCATCCTCACCGTGCTGCTCCTCGTCGTGCCCATTGTTTACGACCGGTAAGTCCTCGTGTCTACCCTTGCCAGTCCCCTCGCCGCCCATCTGACCGACCTCATCCAGATGGGACAAGCTCAAGCGCGTCGCGCAATTTCTCAATCAAACTCGCTCGACCTTTATCCTTCACGCCTTTGGGACGGCGCTGATGTTGCTCGCGGCCTTCATCGTCACCATTTCCGCTTGGACCGAAAAGGTGCGCACGCATTGCTCGCTGATGACCCCTCTTGTTGGCTAACGTCCTCTCTCAAGGGATGCAAGGACGCCGCGAACGACCCACATGCGAGTCTAGGCGATAGTTTCGAGAACGGATTGAAGGGGTGGTGCACGACCAAGAAAGCCAGTGCCGTCTTCGATTGGTGAGCCTGTCCATTCTTAAGCCTTGAACAGAACACGCTCGCTGAACATCCCTTCGAAGGCTCTCATTCGGTCAGTCTCATGCGAGCATCTCCTGTGCATCCACTGACACCCCGCAGCCGCATGGGCTGCGCTCCTGATTCTCACCGCCCTCGTCTTTCGTCGAGAACGACGCGAGCCATCCTTTGTTCCGCCTTCCTCACCCGGGATCTCGTATGCCAACATTCTCGCACAGGACGACCAGCGATATGTCGACAAGACCGAGCCGGAACATGTGCATACACCGACGTACGAGGAGACCCCTACGGCGGGGTACGGCTACGGTCGACCTGCCGATGTCGAAGGACGAGCGAGTGTCGATGCGTATGGCGCGTTCGACGGGGATGGCATGCCGCGCAATGAGGAGCAGAGCAGGACGATGCCGCTGGCGTACAATGATCCATGTGCGTCGAGGTTGGACCCCACGAGCGGAAGAGAGCTGATCTTGGACGTGATCGTAGATGCTCAGATCAGACAATCACTGAACAACCCGGCCGTCGGGACAGGATACACCGCACCACCGGGAACGGGACTGCCAAACCCGCCGACATACGGGTACCGATAGTGTCGTAGACAGGCCGGTCGATCCGGGTGTATGTAGATGAATGTATGCCTAGTCTGTAATTGGAGAATATGTCTAGCTTGTGACTGCAAAGTACTCGTTCCGAGGGCAAATGATTGTTAATCTCGGTCGATAGTGTAATCCATCAGATACATGCTTCTTTGCGGCTCCCGCTCTACATAGAGACCGCCAAACCCAATCCAGCGAGCGCGACAAAGGCGGTAACGTTCAAGGCGGACGCGATGCCGTGCAAGGACTTGAACTTGGTGTTCAACGCATCCATCTTGGCCGAGGGCTGCGAGAAGACAACGAATCAGTGACGGGGCAACTTCATGCCACGAGGACGGCGTCGACGTACGTTGGGCTCGTCGTATTCCTTGCCCTCGATCTTTTCCAATCGGTGTCGCTCAAACATGATTTCCGTGGCCTTGGGACCGACGACCAACCAGTTGACGAGGTTGGGAACGAGGGAGGCAATGATGAGCAGACCCTGGATACCCTGCTCGGACGACGCCCAGTGGGGCTCGACCCGCGGCGACGAGATGAGCGATGGGTGGAAGTAGAGGTGGGTGAGGAGGAGCGTCGAGGTGATGGCGGTCGAGGTCGAGAAGTAGAGCGGCTGCAATCGCGATTGCAGCGTGCCAAAGGTCTCTCGGGGGAGCGACTGGTACTGTCGGACGCCGGCCTGAGAGTGCCAAAGTGTTATCAGCGGACATCACGGCATAGATCAAACGTGCGAAGCGAGAAGCGCACCAGCGTGTTCCAGACGTTGGCGCCGAGGACGGTTCCCCAGGTGAGGAGGTAGAAGCCCTTGAGGGTGAAGGGTGCAAGTGCACTTTGGACGACGGTCATGGTGGATATAGTAGGAATGGTCAGATGGGGAGAACGGATCACCGCAAGAGGGATGCAGGTCTGGGAGGCGGAAAGGATCGGACGCGCTTAACTGGGGGGCGCGGAAACATGGGCATGAGCCGGGTGATGTCATGATTACGTCATGCTGCACTCGCACTCTACGAAAACATGACTGTCATCCGAGTCCACAGACATGCGCACCGACTTCTCCTCCGCGCCGACTTCTCCTCCACTGGGACTCGCCGGTCGTCTAACGCTGTTCGCAGCTCAGCAAGAATGTCGGCAAGACCCTCCCGTCTGCATCGGGTCCGCCGCGGGAAAGGCCAAACGAATCAAGAAGGGTTTGCACAAGTGGAGAGCGCTCGTAAAGTAGAATAGGAGCACGAGGTTCAATGAAGGACGTCGAGAGTTCGCAGATGATGGATGAATGAATTAACGCCACATTCATGTCCTACAACCCCGCTCCCTCATCTCGGCACACTGACTTCCATACCTGGATTCACGTTGGCGGTCCTGAACGGTGACCTCTCTGAACAATCAGACACCGTCACGTCAGCGTCGCTATAACGAGAGCAGAAAACGCACCCTCCGCCGTCATGCCCGACGCCAAGCCCGCCGACCTCGGCGGACTCAAGATCCCACCCACCGTCCTCGCGTGCAATTGCGAGAACAACGAGGTCGTCGTCGGAGGGTTTCCATTGGTATTGCTCGTCGCCTCTCCTCCTCCTACATCGGCCTTATCCTCGTCCATGGGTAGAGGTGAATCCATCGGGATCGGTCGCCGTTGTAATATCGGTTGCGAGGTTTGCGGCTGGGGATGTATCGTAGGCATCGGATTCGGATTTTGATTCGCATTCGCGCTCGGGTGGACGAGGAGATGATGGTGGATCGCCTTCTCCTTCTCCTTCTCAAGCTGATGTTGGTGTGTATGTTGGTGTGGCGGGAGGGAGAGCACGTCCGCATGACCGTTCGCTTTCCACCCTTTACTCCGCCCATCAAACATCTCCGAGTTGGTCGGCACCGTCCGCCCTTCTCTTCTTGGACCGTTCTTTTCCAGCCCCATACTCGAGGCCGAGGAGGATGGAAACAAGTGACCATGGGGAAGACGGCTCGGTTGTTGCGACGGGTACTGGCTCGATGAAGAGGCGGTCGGATAGGCGTAGACGGCTGGGGACGCATGACGCGATATTTGTACCGTGCGGCGGTTCTTCGAGCGGCCCGCTTCAGTACCATATCACCCGGTCTCCAAGAACACTCACCTCCATCATCGCCAGATCAGCCATCGCTTCTCCCATTCCCAGCTTCAATGGCGTGGCGCCCATGGACCAGTCAAACACCTTGGGTTGCCTCGACGGATCTCCGTTGGGTATTGGTTTGACTACAGCATGGATCAGTCTCTGAGCAATCTCGGGGCCAAGACGGACTCACCGAATTTAGGCGTCTCGATCTCGTTCTTCTCCCTCGTCAACCGGCGCCTCTTGCTCCACGTGTGCTCAAACTCGTCCCAATGCAAGCGGTCCCGCTCGTCCTACTTACTTGTCAGCTACCCAGCCACCCATTTCCAGCATTTCCAACTCACCGTCCACCAATTCCACACGCTATTCTTGTCCGCCTCTCGGACCCGCACCAACTCTGCCAGCGCCTGCTGATGGCGCTTCGACGCGACATTATGTAACTTCTCCCTGCGGACCGAGAGCGTCTTGTGCAGATACGTGAGCGCCGGATGGGTTCCTGAGACGCGTTTCGTCAGTACACGCCAACCTGAGGAGTCAGAGCAGGAAAAAGCTCACCGTTAAGAATCATTTCCTCCTCCTTGGCAGCCTCCTCCATTCGCTCTATGTATAAGCGATCACGAAGGGCCGACAGCTGGAGCTCGAGCATCAATAGCTGGCGCATCGATTGAGGCGGCGGGGGTGGGGCGTGCGACGAGTGCGAGGGACGCATGGGGAACACCATGGTCGCCGGTGAATCTGTATGCAGTGAATATAATCAGTTACCGGTCCCACATATCGCCGCACGACTGACCAGGAATTTCATCCCCCTCCCCCTCCCCGTCCTCGTCTGCACCTTCTTCCACCTCGACATCACCTTCTGCCTCTCCTTCGGCATCGCCCTCCCCTGCTTCGTCTATCTCCGCCTCCTCCCCATTACCGTCCGGCTGCGCGTCTTCCAGCTCCACCTCGACCCCGAATCCCAACACTTCCTGACCATCCATCTTCTTCTCCAGCTCTTGCCTCAACGCTTCCTCCTCCGCTTCCTGATCCGCGTCC
>JASZXS010000496.1:0-11257 GCA_035521475.1 Tremellales sp. Uapishka_1 | reverse complement strand
GTTCCAAGAGTTGCGCTAGAACAGAACAACCGCGAGGAGAGGACCTCCGTCGCCGACATTGATCTCATCTCGCCGAGCGGAAGCAAAATTTGGTCGACCACCCGTCCCAGCTTCACTCTTCGCGCACGCCACCGTCGTCTTCGCTCATTCACTCTGCTAGCTCCTTGCCGCCTACCTCGCTCCGATGTCCCGCACTGCTCTCCCGCTCCCACAGCTCCTCGCGTCCCTTCCGCAATCCGGCAAACGATCCCTCATCCGCCCGACATCGTTCCCCCCGACCTCGTTCTACAGAGTCACCCGGTCGAAACTACGCTTCACCCCCACGTCAGCCGAGAGCGAGACACTGAAAGCGCACGGGAGGGCGTACGGCCTGCTGTTCTGGAAGGGTAGGTCCTTGAGTTCGAGTCGATATCGGCTCAACGTTTCCGATGGGAGTGTGATGGAAATGATGCTGATGGAGTCATGGCCCCTGTAGGGAAAGCGGTCGCGCAATCGGACGAGGAGATCAGAGGCGGACTGAAACATTTGTGGACGACGGTGGATGACTCGCAGCTCGATGCAGGTCTGAAGGAGGTCGTCGAGTCGGCGGAGAAGGGATTGAAGCAGGTCAAGCTGGACAAAAAGCAGGTGCTCGAGGGAAAGAGGAGGGCAAAAAAAGAGAGGCTGGCGAAAGCGGCGGAGAGTCTGGTTTAGGTGCACAGAAGAAAGGAAGGCGGGGGAAGAGACGTGGGAGCCGCTGTCGGCGACGTATATGATATGATGATCGATCACCGAGGCGACGCAGAGTGAAGGCCGGGCAGCTCGATAGCCTTACTGTCCCGACAGCCGCATCTAAATCTATGGGAGAGTCTAAATAAGCTAGCAGCAGACAACAGGACGGGAGAAAGCAAGAGGGAAAGGAGGACCGATGTTGTTCATGTGATCATAACAGAGTACAACAGTACCTGTCCTTTCGACGTATTAAAATCACCTTGCCATTCGCTCGACGACATACTCCGTCAGCCCGCTACTCCTTCCTCTTTCTCGAGTCCCCATCGACTGAGACTGCAGTTGCGATTGCGATTGAGACTGTGACTGCGACGCTTGGATCACCTCTTCGCCAAAGAGATCTTGCAGGAGTGCTTGCGATTCTTGCGTCTGTTGACTCGGCGGCGGCGCTCGTCCAAATCCAGAGGCAGACTGCAGGATCTCGATCTCGGCTTTTCGATTCAGGTGAAGCATGTGCACGAGTTCCCTTCTGTGATCGGAAGACAACGTCAGCCCTCTCATCTCCATGTAAATCTCAATCTTGGGTAACCCACCTCCATTCTTGTGGCATACTGGTGCTTTCTCGGAGCATCTTTGTTGCCTAGAGAAGGTTCCGCATCATCAGCTCGCTTGTGCAAAGCTTGTGTCGCATCCAACCCACAAAGCTGATGTCGGTCGGTTTCAGATCCAGCAGTTGATCTTGTCTCAAGCCCAACCTGCATTGTCCTCAGCTGCCGACGATGACTCGAAGGAAAAACGACCTACTGATTCCATTCACTGCCCTTGACGCCCAACCACGTCAATCGGTCCCCGAGAGCGAGACCCGCGTGGTCATAGGAGAATTGGTTCGCCCGTGAGCCTTGGTAGTATGTCGACATGATGTCGATGCCGTAGGGGTCCGCATCGACAAGCGCGAAGAATCTGGCTCTAGTAGGACATGTCAGAGGGGCCTGCGGGAGAATTGTTTGAAAAGCAGACGTGGGGAAATCGTATGCAAGGCGGGAGAGCAGCTGTAGCGTCGCCAGATCAGGGTACCCTTTGCCCTTTATTCCAAAGATTAGCGGGTTGATGACATTTGCCTTCGCTTAGCCAAGCGTACAGTCACAATCGCTCCAGGGCCGACCCTCCCATCACGAAGGAGGTTAGAATGTCCGTTACACAGAGTCGTCATGACCGCCTGTGGCTCAATCTGAGTGATAGCTCGACCGGCGCGGTGGTCTCCTACTCACGTCCTTCTCCACGATCAATACCCACTCCAGACCGTGCGGAGCGTCGATATTTGCGATTTTTTGGATCGGCGGAATGAGTGTGGGCTAGTTGGTGAGTTGCTAGTACTACCTCCCGACGCTCGTCGAGAGAGCAGCTCACATTCGAGGAGGAGAGGGATAGCACCTCCCCGGTCGTAAGCGTAATCTTGAGGGAGGAGGATGCGACGAGACCTTTTGCTGCAGCGACCTTCTGTAAATTAGCAGACACTCGCGCATAGAGGAGGATCCGGCCTACGACATTGAAATCCTGCCGCTTCAGTCCGGCGGATGCGGCGATATCGTCCACCAGCTAAGTCAGCATGTGAGCATCGCGTCCTGACTTCTCGGATTCCGTGAATGTTATGCACATAAAGGAGAAAGAGTAGGGAGATAAACCTTGTCGACGACTGGTTGAGTCTTGTAGAGCTGCGGGTAGTGGTAGTAAATGTCCCTGGCCGGTCGTCAGCGTTGTACCGTGGACCAGATGAGGGACAAAATACCTTTTGGTAGTCACGGTATTGGTGAGAATGGCCTTATGCAAAGCCTGCGCGACGGTCATCAGGCAAGCTGGACATCGTGTCAGCTGACTGCTATGTGAGACACAATCCGCTCACCTAGTCGATGCTGCGCATCCTCTTTGACCGGACCCTCGTCCAGCCAAGAGATCACCTGATCGTTGCTGTCGCAAAAGATTAGCTGAGCCCAATTCAAGCCAGCTTTTACTCGCCCGGTCTTTCTATTTCGCAGCTTCACAACAACCCCTATAGTGCCCTCGATTTCCTCCGCCGGCGAGTTTTCTTTGTCCGGCTTTCGCTTCGTCTTTCGCAATTTTTGGAGTCGAATTTTCTGTTTTGCATGCGTGATCTGCGCCGAGACGGAAAGCTGGTGCAGGACGGTTGAGGGGAGGTTTTCGAGAAATCGTATTGCCTGGTCGCTTAAAAGAATGTCAGTGCCGATCTCAGGGGAGAGAAGAAAAGATACACACCGGCGGTCCAGTGGTTCTTCCTCGTCGTCGCCTTGATCGTCTTGCCTGTCGTCACCTCCTTGCTGGGTCTGGAGAGGCTCTCCTACGACGAGGACCTCGCCCTCTTGCTGTGCTTCCTCGGCCGATGGTCGCTGCATCTCCTCGTACCTCTTGAGCAACTGCTGCAGTACTGCTCCGTCGTCTTCTTCTCCTTCCGATGAGGGGATGAGGGGAGCTTTGCCAATACCGGTGGAGGGTCTAGGTAGGGAGGGTCTGGGCAGGTTCAGGGGAGCATGTACGTTCTCGTCTGCGCTGTCCTCCTCCTCGCTGCTTTCGATGGGTAGGTATCGCTTCCTGGGGTGGTTGAGAGGCATGCTTGTGGGTGGTGTGTACCTCTTGGAGGATAAAAAAGGAACATCGAATGAGAGTGGACCGAGCAGGTGGAGGTACCTGCTTATCGGATGATTCCAACAGGGGAAGACCGCCACACTTACTTTCCGAATCTCCCCTAGTACGCTATTTGCTTCCGCATCCTAATCTTCCTGGCCCAAGGCGTGATCAGGGGTTGGTTGACCTTCGACGGACTCCGCCGGACCGTTCGAGGTCGACCGACTCAACTTTTGTTTCGACCTCGTTCCTTCTCTGTTCAATTCGTCGCAACCCTACTATATCACTTTGCATATCTCTTGGGAGACGCACATCCCCAATCGCAATCATTCAGCAGCAAGCGAGAACGCTCTTCGGAAGGTGAGTCATAAGTTTCCTCAGCCCAGACCTGGGGACGTTTGCCCAGAGACCGTGACGTTGACAAGTACCGACGGCAGCCCTAATCTCTTCAAGTCGACTCACACACTACGAGTCAGGAACCCTCATCTCTTCGCCACAGCTGCTTGTCGCCGTTTCCACCCCTCCACCATGACCAACGCTCCTCAACCCCTCTTCGCACCTTCGCAACGAATCATCGATGGCGGTGCTACAAAGCTCGATGTCTGGTCCATCTTTACGTGCGTGGTTCAGTCACCGCCAGAGGGATCTCCTTGCTGATGGGTCGTAGCCCCGCCAACGTCCCGGCCGATGCCATCAACCTCGGCCAGGGGTTCATGAACTGGTCGCCGCCGTCGTGGATCCGAGAAGCCTCCCACAAGGGCATCGACGAGGATGTCATGTCAAACCACTACTCTCACCCGCGAGGTCGACCGAGACTGATCAAGGCGATCTCCAAACATTACTCGTCTTCGTTCGAGAACCTCGCTGCCGAGGAGCGCGAGCTGGCAACGGAAGAGATTCTTGTCACGGCCGGAGCCAACATGGGTGGGTTGAGGTCATCTTCAGCGAAAGTCACATACTGAAACCGTATGCAGGATTATTTGCCGCGCTATGCGCCCATCTACACCCTGGAGACGAGGTCATCTGCATCGAGCCCTACTTTGACCAGTACTTTGCCAACATTGTCTTTAACGGCGGAAAGCCTGTCTTTGTTCCCCTGCACCCCCCAACTGGCGAGGGAATCAAGAGCGGGGCCGACTGGAAGGTCGATTTCAACGAGTTCAGGTGGGTGTGTCGCGTTTCAGGAGGGAAATCAACTGATCCGCGTGCGGACAGAGCCGCGTTCACACCGAAAACCAAAGCCGTCATCATCAACACACCGCACAATCCCGTCGGAAAAGTCTTCACCCGAGCCGAGCTGGAACAATTTGCAGAGATCTGCATAGAAAAGAATGTCTTGGTTATGGCCGATGAGGTCGTGAGTGCGGGTGTCTTTCAGGGGGAAGCTCGCTAATGGATGCACAGTATGACTGCATGGTGTACGATGATGCCGAGCATGTCCGAATTGCCGGACTGCCTGGAATGTGGGAGCGAACGCTGACGATCGGGTCTGGGGGAAGTGAGTGGATCCAGGCGATGGGGATACTCGGGTGCTGATTGGATGCAGAATCTTTCGCTGCCACCGGCTGGCGTGTTGGCAAGTCGACATGAGCTCGTGTGGAGTGATCCCTGACTGACTCGCGCAGGATGGCTCATCGGTCCCCCCGCGCTCACCAGTGTCGCTCTCCAAGCCCATACTCGAATTCTCTTCGCCACCAACTCTCCCATGCAGGAAGCCATCGCGATGGGTCTCGAGCTCGCGCCCGAGCACAACTTTTTCGAAGACCAGCGAAACGCCTATGTCGAACGACGAGACATCCTGACGTCGTACTTTGATCAGATCGGCCTGTCGTACACGAAACCCGAGGGGTCCTACTTCCTCCTCGTCGATATGAGTCAGATCCAGATTCCCGAAGGGTTTGAGGCTGCGCCGACGTGCAAGGGCCGAGGAAAGGATTTCGAGCTGTGCTGGTGGTTGGCGCAGGAGATCAAGGTCGTCGCGATCCCTCCTTCCGAGGTGGGTCATGGGAATTCAAGCAATGTAACGAATGTCAGCTGATCTGTGATGTAGTTCTACTGTACGGAACACGTTGCGATCGGAGAGCGATTCGCGCGATTTGCCTTTGTACGTGGATCCCTTTGATCCAATGAAAGACTGGGACTGACCATTGATCCACAGTGCAAGGATCCAGAGCTGCTTCATGCCGCTGGAAAGAGACTGCTTCGATTGAAAGAGTTTAAGAAATAGAAGGCTTCCGGAATTGGACGTGGACCGCGGAGCGCCGAGTAGAGAAGGTATCTATCGTCGACAGCCTATGCAGAGAGTCTAGTACGGACAAGAGGGCCTGACGCAGTCCTCCAGCCTCCATTCTCGTTTCCCCCAAGTCTCCCACTTGTACTCTGCCATTGCCCCCTTGCAGCTCTCCCACGGCGCCCTCTGTCCTCGCGTTGACCCCTTCGGACATGTCCGGACACCTCTCTGTCATCGAAGGCGAGTGTTGGACCCACTCTCGACCATACGCTTCAACAACCATGGGTGTCCAGTATCGACTCCCCCTCATGAGAGGCTGGCAGGACGTCGAGGCGGAAGCCGAGCTGCTCGAACCCAAGTCTCCCGCCGAGAAACCCCAGCGCGTCCATCCTGTAGCGCGTCGAGGCGTCCTCGTCTTGCTCTTTACGACCCTCTTTCTCCTGGCCAAGTTTATCGAGTTCCCCTTCCCCAAACCTGCTCCCTCGCCCGTGCCCGACTTTGTGCACGAGGGGCTAAAGCAGTGCGCCCTTATCGCCAAAGCGCCCCCTCACTTCAAGCCCCATACGTCGGACCGGACGACCAGCGACCGATTCGTCGAGGGCACCAAGAGTGTATGGCTGAAGAATGCGACTCTGTGGACGGGCGAAGAAGGTGGTGAGGAGGTTCTTCGTGGTGTGGGGGTCCTGCTGGAAGGAGGGGTGATCAAGAAGATCACGGGGGACAATGTAGTCGACGTTCTCGACGTCAGCAAAGACAAGGATGTAGAGGTGGTGGATCTTGCCGGGGCTTGGGTTACTCCAGGTATGTCGCCTCTCCCCGCTTCCGTCTCCCTGTTATCTAGATCGATGCTGACTGCTCTTCAGGAATCGTCGACATGCACTCCCACATGGCGATGGACTCGGCACCAGCGCTCCGCGGGGCGGACGATACCAACTCGCTGAAATCCGCCGTCTTGCCCTGGCTCCGCTCGCTGGACGCCATCAACACCCACGACCTCGCGTTCAACCTCTCCATCTCGGGCGGCATCACCACGTTCCTCGCACTGCCCGGCTCGGCGGGAAATATCGGCGGGCAGGCATTCACCTTCAAGCCCCGGTGGACGAAGGAAAATACCCCGCAGAGTATGCAGGTGGAGAGTCCGTTCAGGATGAGCAATGGAAGCTGGGAGAGGACGGGTGCTTGGAGGCATATCAAGTGGGTTGGCGATGACAGGGCTCCTCCACCAGGGGGGGGCCGCCAGCCTTACTTTCCTAGCACAGGCCGAAGCATGACCAGGACCGACGCTGACCCATATGACTCAGGCATGCCTGTGGAGAAAACCCTCATCGAGTCTATGGTAATGTAGGTGACTTTGATATCCTCTCCGACAACTCCCTGACACCACACAGACGCGAATGGATTCCGCGTATGATTTCCGAAAGGCCTATACCGAGGGCCAGCATCTCAAGGAAGCGCAAGACCGGTGGTGCGCATCGCCCAAGACGCAGACGGAACCCTTCCCGACGTCGCTCGAGTGGGAGGTGCTGTCAGACGTGATCCGAGGAAACGTCAAGGTCAACATCCACTGCTACGAAACCGTCGACCTCACCAACATGGTTCGCATTTCGAACGAGTTCAAGTTCCCGATCGCGGCCTTTCACCACGCCCACGAGACCTACCTGGTGCCCGACATGCTCGCGCAAGCGTACGGCGGTAAACCCGCCATCGCGATCTTTGCTACCAATGCACGGTACAAGCGAGAAGCCTACAGAGGGACCGAGTTTGCGGCCAAGATCTTGACCGACCACGGCTTCGACGTCTGCATGAAGTCGGACCACCCCGTCCTCGATTCCCGATACCTCGTGTACGAGGCCGCCCAGGCTCACCACTACGGTCTCAACTTTTCGAACGCCTTGGCGGCAGTCACGACCAAGCCGGCAAAGGCAATCGGACTCGACCATCGGCTGGGATACATTCGAGCGGGATACGATGCGGATGTCGTCGTGTGGGACTCGTTCCCGCTCACGCTCGGTGCGACGCCCAAGCAGACCTACATTGACGGGATTCCCCAGATCCTCCACCCGCACGTGGTAGAGAAGCCCGAAGCCGCGCAGGAGATCTCGAAAGAGGGCGACGTCGAGGACGATGCGAGGAAGGCCGTGGAAGCGAGAGGTGATCCGGACCTGTCGCCCAAGTCATTCGCCAAGAACGTCGTCTTCCATGGTGTGGAAAACATGTATCTGCCAAAACGATTCGCAGCCACGGCGCTGGGCAAGAAGGGCGTTGTCGTCGTGTCGGACGGCGAGATCAGCTGTGTGGGGAGTAAATGCGTGGTGGAGAACTCGGACGAGTACGAGTTTGTCGATCTCAAGGGCGGGTCTATCGCCCCGGGTCTGGTCACGGTCGGCAGTCATGTGGGCAACATGGAGATTAGGCAGGAGAAGTCGACCTGGGATGGGGTGAGAGCTTTGTCTGATGTTGATTCGACGTCGCTGACGTTAGCGGAAAGGTCGCATACGATGCGGTCGGGGATGTACCGGATCTCATCGACGGATTGCTGGTTCATGGAGTCGACGGGGCGCAATTTGGTTCCAAGGACGAGCTGTAAGCCCACGTATGACACTTGACAGGTTGTGTGCCGACTTGTCACAGACTAGCCTACCGATCCGGCGTAACGACCGGTGTCGCATACCCCATCTCTGCGTCCCTCATTGGTGGTCTCTCGTACTCGTTCTCCACCTCCTCCCCGCATCCTCTCGCGCCCGACGCGATTCTCAACCCGGCCGCAGCTCTTCATCTCGGATTCGAAGACGCGAAATACTCCATCTCGACCAAGATCGCGATCCTTCGACGACTCTTGCTGGGGGAGTCTGGAGCCAAGACCGAGTTGACGCGAGCGTTCAAGGATGTCGCGAAGGGGAAACTGCGGGTCGTGGTGGAGGTTTCGAACGCGGATCATATGGGCGCATTGGTCAGGTTGAAAAGGGAAGTCGCGCCAGACATGAAGATGACGTTCTTGGGGGGTCACGAGGCGTGGCTTGTGAGTCTTTGTGTTGAAGGCGAGGAAGAGGAGAAGGCTGATCAGCTCGTGTATAGGTGGCGGACGACCTCGCCAAGGAGAACATTGGCGTCATCGTCGCCAACGCGCGATCCTTCCCCGGCGAATGGAACAGTCGACGCATCCTACCCGGTCCTCCTCTCTCCAAGCACACCTTGCCGTCCTACTTGGTATCTCACGGCGTCACCGTCGGACTGGGCATCACCGAAGAGTGGCAAGCGAGAAACACTCGATACGACGCTGCGTGGGTCTACGCAAACTCGCCCGAGGTGTTCAGCAAGCAGTCCGCCTTGGATCTCGTGTCTTCCAACCTTGAAGAGCTCTTGGGCTTGAATGAGGGTAAGACAGCCGGAGGTTGGGTGGCCTATGAAGGAGATCTGTTTGGATTTGGAGGACGGGTGAGAGCGGTGAAGGATGAGACTGGACGGTTGCATGTCATGTGAATGTTCTATGAATCGGAACGTGCGAAAACTACAATGAATATTTATGAAACGGAAAGTGTGAAAACTACTCCTCTTTGGAACGGAAACCACATTGCTCCAATTCCGTCTGGTGTCTTTGGCTCTCCCTCCTCTACGACCTATATCGCATCCACCGTGTCCTATATGAAGGCTGTGCCCTCCGTGATCTCCCTGGCTATCGGCACTACAAGCCTCTACGCCCCACTCGGGAATCACGCAGCATGTCGATGGATCCGATTGCAAGTGTCACGACATCGACAGGACGACCATCGGTTCCAAGTACCTTCCCTTTCTCTTACTCCATACATTTTGACCGGCCACTTCTTTACAGACCATGCGCGGAACAGTCAGATACGAGTAAACGGTCCACCTTGGCCACACCTGGTAAGTTGAAATCGACAGCACCGATAGCCAACGTCTGACCTTCCAGCAGACGTCTCGTAAACATATCGGACGAGCGGTGTACAGGGACTCGATTTCATGTGGCTCTTCCATGACCTCGTCACCTATACCAAACGACATGTCCACAATTGTCCGTACGAGTGGGATTGTCGAGCACGGATCAGCATGTCATATGAAGTGAAAATGTTCTGTAGGACTTGTACTGGTCCCAGAGTGGCGATCACTCGTACCCTTGGCGCGATGACAAGGCTCCCCGACCAGGGGGAGCCTGCTAGCTGTCAAGCGAAGGGCTTTTCTAGCTCAGACCCAACAGCCGAACGAGCGAACGAACCTACTCTACGCCGAGGCTTGTTCGTTTCCTTTGCATGTTACAGACTCCGACGGCTCGGACACCGGGCCGTCGCTGTAGCCGGCGGAAGGTGGTGTTTCAAACATATAGGGAACGGCAAAGGCAGCGCACGGACTACGGAAAGGCACAGGTCAACTGACGTTGCCGCCGGCAGTAGAGGTGGTTTGTGTGGCGAGACGACAGCCTTACTCTCCCAGCACTGACCCGAGCATCTCGTGAGGGAATTCTGGCTCGAAGAGTTTCCCCGGTCAAACAGCAGAGGCCGTCTTCTCAGAAGTAAACACTGTCCGAGCCCAAAGGACGTTCCCCTTGGCAAAGGATGCCTCCAAACGAGGGGTCGCTCGAGGGGTCAAGGGGTCGCACAGTCGCCGGGTTCTGTCCGCGCAGCCTCGGCGTCATCTGCTCACTGCCCGCGGTCTGTTTCACCCCACAGCCATTACCAAGCAGTATATATTCCTGTTTCCGACCGACAAATTTCAGCCCCCATTCCTTATACCAACCCTTCTATCACTACGACTCCAACCAAGCAACACCGCAGCCACCATGACCTCGCCCCAGCAGCCCACCACCGCACGCATCACCGCCCTCGCGCACTGGAATACCTTCTTCCACCCGACCGCGGGCGTCTTCCGGTGCCCCTCGACGGCCGGCGCGTCGATCGAGCACCTCGATATCGACCTCCGCTTCGTCGCCCACGAGCACGGCCACGAGACCTTCGCGCCGGCGTCCACCGTCGACTTACCGAGAGTCTGTATTCTCACCCTTCGAGGCGGCGAGTATGTCCAGGAGGACGAGGGCCGGATGGATTGCCTCGCCGAGGTGCTCAGCTCGATCCACCCGGTCGAAGTTCGATGGTAGGTCCTTCTCCCGTTTGGGAGGACTGGGAGACGGAGTACGGGAGGGACAAAGGAGGCTGACATGATCATTCGCAGGCTGAATGCCGAACATGATCCCAAGGAGATGTTGACGTTCTCGACGCATCTCGTGCACCCTGCCATCATCCAGGCGGGCAACGTCTGGTCTGAGAACGGCAGCCTCCGAAAGCTTGTCGTTCAAGGTGGGTTCCGAGATCTTTTCCGAGTCCCTCTTCGACTCCTTCCTAGTGACTGGGCTGCACTGGAGGTTGAGCACACTTCGTCTCTTCCGCTAAGGACGGTTTGGACTTCTTGGTTCCTCTGCTAGGTCCGCCCCTTCCACCCCGCTTCGTCTGCTTCCCCGATCGACCCTTCCATCCTTTCCCTCCTTCTTTTCCCGACCGTCCTCTTGATATCCTTGTCGTGCTTCTCCTCTCCTCCTCCGTACCTTATCCCGCCAGCCTCTCGCCTCGTTTCTGCCCACTTAATCCCCCCTTTTCGCCAGCCAGCTGATTCTTGCCAGGCGGTTTCCCATGCCCGAACCTCACCGCGCCGACCCCTTTCTCCCTCACCCCGGCG
>JASZXS010000495.1:0-11250 GCA_035521475.1 Tremellales sp. Uapishka_1 | reverse complement strand
GGGGATGGGAGGGGATGCGTAGCCCTTCACAATGTTCCGGTTCTGGAAGCACCGTAACCCTCACGTAGATAGTTTTCGTCTTGAACAGCTTTCGATTGATCTGCCAGAAATTTGAATATGTGAATATGTGAACATTATACAAGTAGAATGCTCTCACCGCCAAATATCCCATGTGCCATCTTGACATGGACTTCCTGAGAGGCACCGGGGGCACTCATATGCGGATACCGGGATGCGGGTCTGGTCGATGTGAACGCTCAAGCGTAGAACGCAAGTTGAGCAGGTGATCTGGAAGCGGAAGAGATGAATGGGCGTGTATTGTGCCAGTTGCAGCTCGAGAGGATTGTCCTTGTACGGTGTACAAGTCAAAGAAGGGTGTGAGGGGGGTCATCACAATGTGAAAGGATCGGGTAGTGTTTGAAACGTGGTGATGAAACGGGACAAAGAGACGGCCTACACAAAACGTCGTGTGGTGAATTGACGTCAGGGTAATTTGCAGCCTGATCTTCGATGAGGCTGTGAATGGATCTCACTTGCATTCCTGATGCATAAATGCAGTCGTATTCCTGATGCATACATGCAGTCGTATGTATCACGAGAAGACTCGCGATCTGTTTTCGGAGATAGCGGTCCAGATTGGGCCACCCCTGCCTGCATCAGTATAGCTTGCACTTCAATGCGCAGAAGGACCGCTCTCCAATCCAAAGTGATCCATGCGGCGGACCAAGGGTCAAGGGTGTGGGGGGTAACTTCGTACGAGGTAGTTGCGCAGCTCGGATCATACCAACACGCTGACTTCACACGGTCGGGACGTCATCAAATTACGAACTTGCCGTTTACAGCTCCACCCATCCTTTCATCCATTTCCGAGCCAATCCATACTCTCATTCATTTCCAAGCCAAATATCCAAAGTTGTCGCCTCATCCACCTACGTCGGACTCCGGGCTCATGTGCTACGATAGCAAAGCAAAGTGTGGCATCTTACGCAGGGTTCTTGAGGACGGTCGAACTCGCATCCCAATCCCGAGCCGATTTTAATCAGAGTTGAACAAGGTAAACCTGTCGGCACTTGATTCTAAGGATACCTAATGGTGATATCGAGAAGCTTTGAGCGCATGCCAGAGCCGTCATCGATAACCCATCTGTACATGCCGGTCATACTCCGCATCCCTCAGGGAAGCAACGAGTCCCCACTACCGCGCAAAGTCAGTCCTCCGAAGTATCTGATGCAGTCACGCTTACACGTTACTCTTGGCGGAGGTGGCTATCAGTCTCGCTTATCCAAGGTAGACAGGTGCAGAAGATTAACACCCCGTAGCGTCGAGATACAATTTGATTTATCGAGATTCTGACTTTGAGTTTCGTCTTGCTTCGACTTCATCCTCGATTTCCATAAGGCACTTGGAGAGACGGAACTCGATGTCTGACCGTCTCCATCTTCCATTGTCACGATGTCCACCGCCATCCCATTCATAAAAAGATTGGTGCAGATTCATCCTTTATTACTATGGACAGCGCAGGTGTCCTAGCAATGTGGCTCGTACAGCATATCGCAGTACCGCCCGTCCAGCGTGAATTCCTTGTTGAAGTCCCACGCTTTCTGCTTTTTCGACCGCTCCACAGCTGTTGCCATTTGATCAGTCTGGCAGTCGACAGATTATTGAATATGGAGCTTACATCGTGCGTACTCAGTTACCCCTCCGACGTCCTTGATTATCTCATCCAAATAGGCGCTGGCGGCAGCAGCGTTCCCTCTGTTAAAACGGGATTACTGCACCGGGTGACGATGTACTAGGTGCGCACAGTTAACTACTGTGTCGGGGAATCGAGTGTGGTGACTCAAACTTCAAGTTGAGACTAGCGACAAGCGAATCGGCAAGTCCGGGTGGAGAGTAACTAAGTCCGGGATCGTCCTTAGCCTCACGTAGAGTCTAACTGACTTAGAACGTAATCTTCGAGCGGAAGAGTAGATAAGGTAAACAGGGGAATATACATTCGACGAGAGATAAGTCCTCTCTCGTCTCATTGCTATATATACTATGTAAAGCTCACTCCCGCTCTCGCTACTCGCATGGGCCGTGTCTCGTCCCGACTCCCGTGAGTCTAAGTTCGACTCACGGTTCCAATACCTCGAGATAGGGCTGTCGTCTTTCCGAGACGCCGGTTCGAGTAAGGACGCCTTCGCAGCTCGCATGGGTCGAGCTCGGTGTTCCCGGATGCGTCTCATCCATGGAGACACCGTAGTGGAGTGCTCGAGTGCGAGTGGGTACGGTCGAGTAGGAGGAAGAGGAGAGTAGGTAGGTGGAGCGATGATGGGGAGTGGTGAGACATCGGAAGTTGTGGAGCCGCATAGCGGTTGTTGCGCGTTCGATGTGGTAGTTCGACGCCCGCGTATCTTGATCGCCGGATAATCCTCCGGCCGAGTCTTGAGGGTCTATAATGTGTTCAAGGCTCCCGGTGAGCCTATCATGATTAACACGGGTCAAGCTGTCGTTGCTGGTCATTTAGGTACTTGCGATGTCGTGATCCTCCTCGACTCAGGATCAACGACAGAATGGATCGATAGCAATTTCGTTTCCAAGGAAGGGATCTTGACCATTCAGTTCGAGACTCCCGAGGATTCCATCTTGCTGACGGTACAGAACTGTCATCCAAGTCCTATGTCGAGGACTTGGTGACGGTGGGAACTGTGTCTATAACAACACAGTTCAAAGTATCGTGAATCTGATATTGGGAATGAGCTACCTGCGACAGAATGAAATCATTCTCAACTTTGGTACTCTCCAATTCAGTAGTCGTTTATCGCAAGGAAGGGCAGAGTCCCCACGGATCTCGGTTCCTGCGGCAACAATTTCGTCAAGCATCCCTCCCACAATTCCTCTTTCCTCCAAACCTCGTTCTCGTTCCGCTTCTCTCATTCTCGCCTCGTCGCCCATGTCCTCGCTCTCGTCCATGTTCAAGTCCAAGTCCTTGATCCCGGTTGTGACCAAAGTCTCCACTAAACGAAATGTGGAGGCAGGGGTATCTTTCCCTAACAGCCTCCCTGTGAGTCTGTTATGATTCAATCAAACGATACATCAAAAACAACAATCGACGTTTGAAACTCGGCCGGAGGACTATCCGGCGACTCAACATACGCGGGCGGCGAGCTACCACATCGAATGCGCAACACTCACTATTCGGCGTCACGGCTTCCCATGTCTCACTACTCCCCGCCGCTGCTCCGCCTATCTACCCTCTTCTCCCTCCTACTCGACGTCCATGCAAGCACTCCACTACGACGTCTCCACGGATAAGACGCATCTGGGAACACCGAGCACGACCCATGCAAGCTGCAAAGACGTCCTTACTCGAACCGGCGTCTCGGGAAGACAACAGCCCTATCTCGAGGTATCAGAACCGTGAGTCAAAGTTAGACTCACGGGAGTCGGGACGAGACACAGCCCATGCAAGTAGCGAGAGCGGAAATGGGCTTTACATAGCATATAGAGCAAGGAGACGAGAGAGGACTTATCACTTGTCAAGTGTATATTCCTCTGTTTACCTTATCCACTCTTCCGCTCGAAGATCGCGTTCTAAGTCAGTTAGACTCTACACGAGGCCAAGGACGATCTCGGACTTAGTTACTCTCAACCCCGACTTACACAAGGCCAAGAACGATCTCGGACTTAGTTACTCTCAACCCCGACTTGCCGATTTGCTTATCGCTAGTCTCAACACGAAGTTCAAATCACTACACTCGACTTCTCGACACAGCAGTGAACTGTGCGCACCTAGTACATCGTCACCCGGTGCAGTAATCCCGTCTTAACAGAGTCGGCCCTGTAAATGAAATCAAGGTGATTCCTCTGCAGTGGCTTTGAACGACTCGACTCCTCGCCTCTTCGCTATCGACGAGTCCAATCTCCTCAAAGATCACCAAGACATCAAGACGGTACCCGCGCCCGGTATTGTTGAGTTCACTCAAGCCGAACTCAACGACATCGTTAGGCAAGTCCCCAAAATGTATCATTCCGACATTGATACCTTTCATCCGAGACAAGGTATCAAGATCCTCGCTCCGCCAAGGGTCTACGATGCCAAGGTTCAGCTCAAGCCCAACACTGAGCTGAAACCCTCTCCGTTGTACGATCTACGGCCGACCAAAGTTGCTGCCCTCAAGGATACCCTCAACCGTGAACGCATGGCCGGACAAATTCGACCCAGCAACTCGCCGTACGGGTTGTCGACCTTCTCTGTTCCAAGGAAAGACGGACGACATCGGATGGTAGTAGATTTCTGTTGCCTAAATGCGGCGACCGTGCCGGATGCGTATCCGTTGCCACTGATCTCAGAGATGACAGATCAGTTGTCCAAGTCCCAAATCTTCACGGAACTCGACCTCGTTGGCGCGTACCAGCTGCTTCAAATAGCAGAGGGTTACGACCACCTCACGGCTTTCCGCACGCAGTTTGGAATGTTCGAATCTCTGGTCGTCAGAGACGGATTGCGGGGCGCACCCACAGTCTTCCAGCATTTCTTGAATGAAACCTTTGCAGATTTCTTAGGCAAAGGAGTGATCGTCTATATTGACGACATTATCATCCATGCGCCTACGGTTGAAGAATTTCGCCAAATAACCTGCCGAGTTTTGGATCGCGTTCAAACGACTTCGCTTTACCTCAAGGCTAGTAAATGCGAGTTCGAAAAGACAAGTCTCAAGTTCCTTGGTTCATCATCTCCGGCGACGGGGTCAGCGCAGACCCTGGGTACGTTCAAGGAGTAGCCGACTGCCCCGCCCTGAAGACAGTCATGCAAGTTTGCCGATTTACCGGACTTGCTGGATTTTATTGACAATTTGTGCCGAATTTCTCGACTATCGCCGCCTCGCTCCACGCTCCTACTCGACATGTCCAGTTCCGCTGGGAAGAACCCCAGCAGCGAGTGTTTGACAAGTTGAAGTATTGTCTCTCTCATGCGCCGACAATCGCTCACTTCAACCCTATGGCAGTTAAGATCGTTCAGACCGACGTTTCTGTCTTGGTTGGGGTTCTGTGATCTCGCAAGTTGACCCGGTAACCAAAAATGAACACCCGGTCGCAATCGAATCAGGTGCTTTCACCGGCGCAGAGCTCAACTATACAACCACGGAAAAGGAATTCCTTGCGATTGTTATGGCTTTTTGTCAAAAACGGCATCTTTTGCTTTGAGTCTCGTTGACAATACTGACAGATCATTTTGAATCTGACGTATTGGCAGAAACCACAGATCCTAGCTCCCCGAGTCGCCCGATGGGTCGACCTCCTCTCTGGATTCGATTACAATGTCGTCTATCGCCCAGGTAGTGGTGCCAGATGCTCTCTCAAGACGCCAGGATTACGCTTCCGATGATTCTAATCCCAATACCAAACTCGTTTAAGCCCTCCCCAGTCTCAATCTCGAATCCAAGGTTACGACAGAGCTTGGCGACTTACTCCACGCAATAGTCGACGTCGACAAAGAACAGCCAGCCAAAGACGACATCCCTGCTACTCAATCCGCAGTAGCCAAAGAAGAAGTCCCTGCAGCTTTCGAAGAAAACAACGACAACGAAGTGCTGGAAGAAGTTGACCGCAATGTTGATGATGAACTCATTCTTCTGGACGAACTGTTGGAAGGTGTCCGCAAAGATCCTGCTTTATCTCATGTGAGGGACGAGCTCGCTTCTTCAATGACAAATCCATGTCATCAATGTTTCCTTACTCCGTCCCTTCCGGCCTACTGAAATCTCAGGTCAATCTTACGATCCACCAGGACCGATCGAAATCGATAAAGACGGCCCTTCATTTGAAGTCAAGGCAATTCTGGACTCTCGATACGGAAAACGTCGACAATTAGAATACAAGGTGGAGTGGATTGGATACGAAGGCACCGACGAAGCGACAACCTGGGAACCCGCTGGCAACATTGATGGATCGCAAGAGCTCATTGTTGACTTTCATCAGGCTTATCCCGACAAGCCTTCGAAACCAGTCAGCCGAAAGCGGTGATGTCCTTCTTTATGCTGTCTCTTTTCCTTCCATTCTCGGCTCCTCTCGATCATGATCACTTATTTCATCAGACTATCAACATATTTTATTCGGATACCCAAAAAGGATTATTCACATCCTCGCTCTCGCTCTCGCTCTCGCTCTCGCCCCCGTCCTCGTCTTCGTCCTCAACCTCCTCAAGCTCGCTCATGTCCCCAGGATACAGCCCCGCGTCCATCAACTCATCCGCCAGCTCCTTGTCGAAACTCCGGATAGAGATTCCGATGTCGCTGCATGTCTTTTCCAGGGATTCGACATATATCTACCGCATCGTCCGGCCGGTTTCCGCTCGGAGAAGTGGAACGACTTTCACAATTCTCCCTACACCCTCGCCGAAGAAAGCTTTGTGGATCTGCAAAGATCCCCTTGTCGCCAGGCTTTTGGCGGATTCCAAACCATGGTAGTGAGAACATCTACCTGATGCGCAGGTGTAAACGGCCGGGTCGGGTTGTTGGGATCCCTAAGACACTTCAAGTCGCCGATGGTAAATCGTTCGCATCAACGTCTCCTTTCAACGGCATCAGAATAAAAAGCCTAGTCGAGAATTGTCAGTTCTTGCCTATTGTCCTTCACCAACAGCTAATTCTATTTACCATGATATACTCTTCGGAATGTGCGCCGTTACGAATTACTCGGCCAGACGGCGTCCTTGGTGTCCCGGCCGGAACGTTCCTCGCCCTAGCTGGAGTTTGCGGAGGAGGAGGAGGATTTTGCGAAGGAGTTCGATCCTTCTCGCTTGACTCCTTGTCCCCCGTATCCGCACTCAACTTCTTCGGCGAATTCGAGTTCCTTGCGGTCGGATCGTAACCATCCCCGTCTGACAAACTTGGTTCTGTTTTTCCTCGCGTCAATCGTGATCACATCACGCTCCCAACCACTTACCATCCTTGCTCAACGAAATCGATTCTGTTTTCTCGAGTCAATCATGATCACGTCACGCTCCCGACCACTCACCACCCTCGCTCGACGAACTCGGACCTATTTTTCCTCTATTCAACCATGATCACGTCACGCTCTCGACCACTCACCGTCCTTTTCGTCCTCCATGGCCTCGTCCACACGACCTCCCCCAAGGACATCATCCACCCCACCAGCCCCATCACTCACCTCTCCGCTCCTGTCATCCATCGTCACGTCAACATCCTCCGTTCTCGTTGCTGGATTCGGTCTCAGTAATCGAATATCGGCTCCCCATTCACGACTCACCAACCGGTCCCGCCGCTCGACTCACGCCACCTCGTCTCCCATCAGCCCTCGCTCTCGTCCCCCCATGCGCTCTTGACTCCTTCAACGCCTCCTCTGCTCTTCTCATCTGATCCGTTCGAAGCCTCGCATACATCTTGGACTTTTTCGTTCTTTGGCGTGGCATGATTTTGCTATGTTCAGATACAGAAAGAAGAAGTGGGAACAAGGAAACAAAATGGTTGCTAAGTTGAGTGTTTATCGTCTCATTGCACCTGAAACACACACTGTCGTCATGCGCATAGTTCTGCCTCTCGCCGAAATCACCGATCAAGCCTCATCCAAGCACCGTCCTTTCCCCTCCTTTCGATGCTTCTTTAGCCGCTTTTGGTATCACACGACTCGACTTCGGCTCCGTCCTCTTGACTTCCCCCTCCGATTGCCCTGCTCGACAAATTCCCTCTTGCTTTTCACGACCACTCGCTTCGCTCGACATTCCCCCCACATGCACGATCCCGTCTCGCCGGAGCTTGACCTCAAGGATGGGCAGAGTGTCATGACGGCCGCCGTCATGACCACGGATATGACCGCCACGAGTCGGCAATCGCTGCCTTTCGCTACGATCTCGCCGACTTCGTCCTGGTTCCTTCTACCTTTCGCCCCCTTTCGTTCCCTTTCGTTCCTATCGCCAAGCGTCCCTTTCAACGATAGATGGTGTCTCAACGTAGAAGCACGCTCAACAAGCGTGGCTATATATAAGAGGGAACAGCGGGTCTTCCCTCAGACCTCTCGCGCCTAGTTTCCTCGACATTAGCCGGCTCTTGCCAACTTCGTCCTCTAGTCCCGCCCGTTTCGGTGTGATCGGTCCGTTGATCAGATAGCATCGTCGAGCATCGTGACAACGCCGTAGTGGAGTGCTTACGTGGATGCCGAGTGGGTATCGTCGAGTAGGAGGGAGAGGAGAGTAGATAGGTGGAGCGGCGACGGGAGATAATGAGACATGGGAAGTCGTGGGGCCGTATAGCGGTTGTTGCGCGTCCGATGAAGCAGTTTGCCGGCCGCGTATGTTGAGTCGCCGGATAATCCTCCGGCCAAGTTTCTCAAGGTCGATTGTAGCTCTCAATGTATCGTTTGATCGAATCATAACACTCTCCTCGCTCCATCTTTTGCAAGGTCCTGAGAGCCTTGTCAACCCCAAACACGGTGTAAAGTCCCGCGACCTCGTATGCTCTGCTTCGCGCGCAAGCCAGAGATTTTACCGAAGCGTGAGCTTCATCCCTCGGAGTCTTGTCTTTGTGAGCCGTGAGCGTAGTCTCGGTTGAACCTGCAGCGGCTGGCGTACTTCGACGGAGATCCGATTCGGGACTCGGTGTCTCTTCCGGCGTGAAATATCTTGGCCTTTGGCTTGTGAGAACGAGGGGCGAGTCTGCAGGTGAAGCGGTGGTGGCTGGTGGTCCTCGACGGGCGGTCTTGGGGGTGGGTGTCCGTTCAAGCTCGAAACCTTGCATCGCCGCAAGAAGAGTTGAAGTCTCTTCGGGCACGAAAGCTCGCATAGCCGAGGACTGTTGAGAGGGAGCGAGGACCGATCTTTTTCGTCGGCGGTTGACATATGGCTGATCGATTGGTCAGCATACGTCCCACACCCGCCTATCCCAGTCGACCTCGGGATACTTACCGTTGAATTTGCCGTCCATTCAGAAGCATTCTCCTTCTGCAAGAATGCACTCATCTCCTCCCAAAATTCCGGGCCGCACAAGTCGACCCGGATCTCAACTGTATGATGAGAGCCATGTTTCTCTCGAACCTCGTCTTGGTGGAGCCAAAGGCACTTTCTCACTTGGGGTTCGACTTCGTCTTGTGTCCTTCTTTTCAACAAAAGGACGATCTTTTCCGAGGGCGGTCGGTTTGCTGACGCTACGGGCGTCACCAAGTGCGTACATGGAAGTGATGAGGTTCTATCCACGGTTGAAGGTGTAGATACGTTTTGTCGTGCGCGAACCGGTAGGGGAGGGATTTTGAAAGGGTTGTCGGGCGTCATGGAGATCGGTATTTTCGACTTGTTGGGGAAGGGAAAGGATGTATGTTTGTGTGCGTTGCAGGATTTGATGATGAAACGAGCTGGGAAGTGCTGTCAAGGATACCTCAGAACGACTTGTGAGAAACGGAGGAGTGGATCAACGCAACGGAGTTTGTTCTTGCCGGTCTGAGGGCCCTCGCATCACTCAACCCAAAGTACAAGGTTCCCATGTTTGGACTCGAAGGCTCCTTTCCGCCCTGAAAAGCTGTACTCCACGGAGGAGGTCATGGTCCGGGACACCTACTGTAGCAGGAACTGGTAACGAAGCTTTAGACATTGATCTCACCGTTTGATCCAAATGTTGATCCAAGAATGGCGTGGATTGGACGACAGAGCCTAGCCTGCTGTAATGTGGCCGCCTCTACCGCGGGCAAACGGCTATTTGAGGCGCAGGGGGAGCACAGTCTGTTTCTTTCCATCGAGGTCGGAAAAAAACGAATCAGGTTTAATGGGAGGTTGGACTTAAGTCAGATCAGTCTTGACCACGAATTGACGTGAATCAAATTGTCATTGACCAGAGATTGCCGTGAGCCAGGATGACATTAACCGTTGTGCCGGGGGGCGGGGCCGGCAAAAGAATGCTGCATGATCGCTCCTATGTCGACACCCGTCTACTCGAGAGAGTCGAGTTGGGCGTGAGCATGCAGACATCGTTGTGCAACCACCACACCCTGACACTTTGGGATTCATTGAGGCCAAGCGCGAAGATCATTTAGCAAACGGTACTACGGGTCAGTTTTTGTTGAAAACGGTTTTGAATGTCTCAGCAATCGCATTCTTTACCCGTTTTGGGAATTCTAAGACAATAGAAAAAAAACTGGGCGGCATTATTCTCCGAAATTGCAGCGGTAAATTTTCCGACGCTTGTTCAGCTGTTTAGCCCTTCAGGACGTATAACCGGTCGATTTTCGGACGTTTCGCGACAATGGTACACGTCGAAAATGGTTCGACCTCCCAGTAGTCGCTGTTTTGAATAACCTTCCCTCGTAGGTCTTACTTGCGAGCGGAGAGTAAACTTTGCGTTGAAGGCGTTAGGGATATATGAACGAGAGCCCTGATTTCTTCTGAAATTGATGCGCCAGCGTAACCGCACAGCTCAGTTAAAGCCAAACAAACAGTTGAACTTGATGACCGACCGCCGCTCGTGCCCATGTCGAGTGATCCTGAGATGGCGGAGCTGTTGCTGGTCGAGAACCAAGACCAGAGCGGGGCGAAGTAGGGAGATAAGGCGGAGGAGGTATTGCGAGTGGTGGTGGCGGGAGCGGCAGGAGCGGGACGGAGGCAGAGGGCTGAAAGTGAAAGTGGGTAGCATGTACGTCCTTCTGCATCCATACTTGTTAAGCGCGAAGCCATGTGAGGCGGTCACCCGCAACCTTGAAGTGGTAGTTGGGGATGGCGTTTCACGCGTTTGGGTCGTTGCTGAGTTGAGTAATGAGCTCCTGGGGATACTGTGAGAGAAAAAGCATCGAGCTGGGTTCCGCCATCCCTTTCAATTAAGAGAAGACAATCCGGGGACGAATGACCGAGACACATAGGGATACCAAGTGACCTCGCGCTGTGCCACTTAGAGCAATCGAGGAAGAGCGTCTACTGCAGTGCACCACTTTCCCTTGTCCTTGCTCTGCTCGTTCTGCCGGTACGGGTCGCGCGTACAGAGACTCATCACCACCTGGAACTATTCGTTTGTACCTCAGCAGACTGAGATCGCTCCACACGGACACGGACATGAGCAACGACGCTTCTGTCTCTCCCCAGCTGGAAGGGGTGCTCAGAGGGATGCGTCGGCACTATGGTGAAGTCTCTCGTCGCTTGCGGCTCCCTATCACCCTCCTCATCCTCTCATCTCTTTTGTTGTCCCTCCTCTCCCTGCTCATCCCCATCCCCTCCACCGATTGGCGCGCCATAGCTCTATCGGTGTCGGTCGCAGCGCTCGTTTCGATAGG
>JASZXS010000494.1:0-11314 GCA_035521475.1 Tremellales sp. Uapishka_1 | reverse complement strand
ATTTTATCACTACATATAATTGCATAGTATTATGCATTGATCATTAGAGCCTAGTGAGTGTAATAAACACACATTAGTATACAAAATATGGAGCACTTTGTTTAACGTTTAGCATATGCTAAGTAGTAAAAGAGGAAGTACTTTCCACTATATAAAGCTCATAGTATAACGGTAGTACTCACTGTTGATAACGGTGCTGTAGAGGTTCGATCCCTCTTGAGCTTATACGATAGTATCGTGCATTATGCAAAATACCGAGTGCAATAAAGTCTTTATTTCGTGCATTAGCCAACAAAAATATTTGTACTCAACTTACTCTAATCTGGCCTACCGGATTTAACAAAAATCAGCATCATTGTTGATTTAGGCTTATACCTATTAAATTTGTCATTTGATATCAACTTAAGCTATAGCTTATCCTTAACAGGATCCTAACGGATGTTATTTAATTTATACAATTACTATGCGACTATTAAAATCTAATACTCTTCTTTCACTAGTTAACAGTTACGTTGTAGATTCTCCACAACCAGCTAACCTTAGCTATGCATGGAACTTCGGTTCTCTACTTGCACTATGTCTAGGTACACAAATTGTCACAGGTATCATTCTAGCTATGCACTATACACCAAACGTTGATCTAGCATTCGTTAGTGTAGAACATATCATGCGGGACGTTAACTATGGATGGATGATCCGATACATTCACGCGAACGTAGCCTCATTCTTCTTCATCTTCGTTTACCTACACATTGGTCGAGGTCTTTACTACGGTTCATACAAAGCACCACGGATCCTTCCATGGTCAATCGGAGTAATTATCCTTGTTCTTATGATGGGAACAGCATTCCTAGGGTATGTACTGCCTTACGGTCAAATGTCTCTATGGGGAGCTACAGTTATTACAAACATGCTATCAGCAATTCCTTGGATTGGACAAGACTTCGTTCAATTCGTTTGGGGAGGGTTCTCTGTTAACAACGCTACACTTAACCGGTTCTTCTCACTACACTACTTACTTCCATTCTTACTAGCAGCCCTTGCAATTATGCACATGATGACTCTACACACACACGGAAGTAGTAACCCATTAGGAATCAGCGCAAACGCTGACCGACTACCAATGCACCCATACTATATCTTCAAAGATCTAGTAACAATTCTTCTATTCTTCTTAGCACTATCTGTTATCGTGTTCTATCTGCCTAACCTACTAGGTCACTCAGATAACTACATCCCAGCAAACCCAATGCAAACACCACCGTCAATTGTGCCTGAATGGTATCTACTGCCATACTACGCAATTCTACGATCAATTCCTAACAAACTATTAGGGGTTGTAGGAATGCTAGGGTCTCTATTAATCCTTCTTGCTATGCCTATCCTTGACACATCACGAGTTCGAGGAAGCCAATTCCGACCTCTAATGCGATTTGCATTCTGGGTATTCGTAACCGACTTCTTCCTTCTTATGTACCTAGGGTCACAACACGCCGAAGAACCATATATTACAATTGGAGCTATTGCTACTGTAGTATACTTTGGTTGGTTTGTGGTTATTGTACCAGTTGTAGGTGTTATCGAAAACACATTAATGGATATTGCTACAGACAAATAATCTCAAATCTCTCTTAAAATCCCCGCTCTGGACAAAATATTAGCACCAACGGACTAATGGTATCAACGCATAAGGTATGCATATTTTGTCAGCAAGCATGATAGGTAAAAGTAAGCAATAATCATAATAGCAAATGTGTTGAAATGGTAGCCAAGCAATATTTAGGATATTGTACCTTAACTGGTTTAAGAGTTCAAGTCTCTTCATTTGTATACATGACTGCGAACTTAGCATAAAGGCTAGTGCCTCCGTCTTCGAAACGGTTGATGTTGGTTCGAATCCAGCAGTTCGCTGATGATTTCCTGCTGTCGCCGTGTAGCAACAAAAAGTAAGCATCGTATAATGGTCATTACTTCTGCCTTCCAAGTAGATTATCCCAGTTCGAGTCTGGGTGCTTATATATTTTACCACATGATATACTAAATGTTAGCGCGATATTGCACGCGTTATAATTTATACCTCATAGTGTAGTATGATATTTTGTAGATACAAGGAATTATAACCTGTTCACAATACCATATGTTCCGCTTACTTAGTAATGCTTGTTCTAGCTATTTTTTCTCTAATGACAGCCGTAGCGCTCCCTGCCGTAAAAATTTCTCCAATTCTATTAACTCGGGTAACTTCAATTGTATTACTCTACGCCGCAGCGTTATCATTTAACGCTATGTATATCCAAGCTATTGGATCAGGTGTAGGTATTTACAGTGGATTATTCCAGGTAACGTCCGTATCTCAATCGATCGATACTTTCATTTTCCTTGTTGGGGCTATCATTCTACTGCCTTGGGCTCCTGTTACTTCTAAAGTAATGGCACATGCCCGAACAGTGTTTACAGCTGTACCAACAATTTCAGAATATCCTCTGATCATTTTATTCACTACATGTGGTGCAACGTTCTTAATTTCAAGTAACGATCTAGTGTCAATGTTCTTAAGTATCGAATTACAATCATTCGCGTTATACATTCTAGCAACACTATATCGAGACTCTGAATCAGCAACTTCAGCTGGTCTGAAATACTTCCTACTTGGTGCTCTTTCATCGGGTCTGATTCTGCTTGGATCAGCATTAGTTTACGCCTTCACTGGTCTAACTAACTTTGAAAGCATCTTCTCTATTCTATCAGTAGGAAGCATTGACAGTATCACTGAAGGATTAGGTCCTTGTGCTATCGGATTAACTATCGCAGTTGTAGGTTACCTATTCAAAGTATCTGCTGCACCTTTCCATAACTGGTCACCTGATGTATACGATGGAGTTCCAACTATCGTTACAACATGGTTAGCCATTATGCCAAAAATTTCTATCTTAGTACTTCTATTAGAACTACAAAGTGGATTAGGTTTCAGTGGAGCATCACTATCATTAATGGTAGATGGTGTATCATTTGATGTATGGAAAAACCTGCTTCTAATGTCATCTCTACTATCACTAATCTTTGGTACAGTAGTTGGGCTTGCCCAATTCCGAATCAAACGATTACTCGCATATAGTACAATCTCACATGTAGGGTTCCTGTTATTAGCATTAGCTATTAACAGCGAAGAATCAATTGAATCATTCCTATTCTACTTAGTGCAATATACTATCACTAACCTTAACGCATTCTTAATTGTGTTAGCGTTCGGGTACATTATCCATTCATCAGTTTCAAGCAAAGATGGTTACGGAACAGATATCCAATTCATCTCGGATATCAAAGGACAATTCCGAGCGAACCCATTACTAGGGCTTGCTCTAACAATTTGTCTGTTCTCTATGGCCGGTGTTCCGCCATTAATTGGATTCTTTGCAAAACAAATGGTTCTGTATTCAGCAACTCATAGTGGTTACTATTTCCTATCAATCGTCGCTATTATTGTTTCAGTAATTAGTGCTTCATACTACTTAAAAATTGTTCGAGTAATTCACTTCGATGCAGCAGACAAAGTATCAGTAGAAGCATCAACTGTGTCACAAGAAAGCAAATTAACAAATGTACATAGCTTCGCTATCGCTACATTAACAATGGCAATTGCACTATTCGTGTTCAAACCATCTATCATTTTAAATAGCACAAATCTACTGGCTCTGACACTATTCAACTACTAATGAACGCATTAACAGTTATGTTTATCTTCGTGCCCGTGCTTGTAGCTATTCTACTAATTACAAATGTACTACTTGCAGCGCACCGACCAGACTCAGAAAAAGTAACACCCTACGAGTGCGGGTTCTCTCCAGTATATGGGCAAACTCGGGCACCGTTCAGTATCCAGTATTATCTGGTGGGGATCCTATTTCTAATTTTTGACCTAGAAATCCTCCTTCTATATCCTATCGCAGTTACTCTCTACAACGTATCTATTTACGGATTCTGGATTGCTATCATCTTCTTCACAGTACTAACATTAGGATTCGTCTACGAGTTAGGAAAAGGAGCTCTGTACTTCACAGACCAACGGTCAGCAATCAACCGAACAACTATTGCAGCAGATCGACCATAATTATCTAATATTTCTTAAAATCCCCGAACCAGTTGACTGACAAAATATGGACCCTTTCAATGTATTATGCGATCATCAATATGTCATCACACCGAGATATGACGATCGTGTTACACGACCCTGTTACATTTCGTAAGATAGTAAAAGAAAGGCCTCAGGGGGAAATAATATAACTGGTAGTATTCTGTGTTTGCATCACAGCCGTTAGGGTTCGAGTCCCTATTTCTCCAATATAGTACTTTACATTAAGCCTCGATAGCTCAACTGGTAGAGCACAGAACTGAAGTTTCTGGGGAGTGAGTTCAAGTCTCTCTTGAGGCAATAAACGAGTGATATTCACAGTTGTGTTAGCTTGTTTTCTGCTTTTCATAAATGCCTACAATAGGATATTTGTAAATTGTCAATATAAAAGCATGGGCGATATTTGTTTAGTGAAATGTAGAGTTAGTGAGTACGGCATGCAATACCTAATCAGTCCTTTTCACGTGCTTATGAGTATATCTTGTGAGCGCCTTGAGAGCATTAGACAGTATCGTCGTGTACAGAAGAGATTCTGGGAGGCTTCTCCTGGGTGTTGTCTATTGGTAGCGCGGTAGACACGTTTAGGACATTCGAGGGGACCTCTTTCAATACCCCCTGGAACCACGCACTACATGTATATTAAGCCATAGCTTTGGGCATCTTAAAAGCAAAAGCATTTTTCAGACATGTATAGCTTATCACTAAGAAGGCTACATAAAAAGCTAATGCCATATATAGCATTCGCCACGCTCATGCGAGATTCCTACTTACAGTAGTCTCTCTGCATTCGCTTACGCTCAAGCTTATCAGTACCTGAAGCGCCAGCAGACCGCCAAGATAAAAACCATGTGGCTAATAACTTGAAGTAATAAGCACTCAAAACAAGTAACTAAGAGCGGAGCGAGTCCGAGGAGATGCCGTAGGTATCGGATAGACGAGCGGTGGTAGTTCCACTAGGGTGTAACCATTGCATATATGGAAGTTGACTCCTAATGGATAAATATGTTAATATTTAGCTATTAATCTAATCCTGACAGCATCTTACTTTTACTAATCTTATATTTAGCGTTAAATAATAGGGTTCTAAAAACCTCTTACATAATTTTATCAAAATTAGGGTATTTTAAGCACTCATCGATGAAAGCATAGGTACAGATACAATAAACAACTTATGTAGAGGTTAAAATACGTGACCGGTATTCACCTATACAAAGCCCTTACATTTTGTCTAGGAAAGTTGTTTACTAAAAGTAGTGCAAGAACATATAGCTCGTAGCTAATATAATACTTACATGATGAAGGACAGATGCTCCGAATGGTTAAGGGGAGTGACTGTAAATCACTTGACAACTGTCGTTGGGAGTTCGAATCTCTCTCTGTTCAAAATGTTAACATTGGCAATAATATCCATGTAGATGTGCCATACAGGTAATCCTAGTTTAATGGTAAAACACTCCATTGTGGTTGGAGATATTTCAGTTCGATTCTGTGGTTTTGCCCATATATAAAATAGCTTCCATATTTTGTCCCCAGTATAAGCTACATATAAGCATGGAGGTTGAGATAACTAAAGCTGGGCAAAGATAAAACTTTGCAAGGAAGGTCTGAGACCGATTTGAGCATGTCTACTATCCGATGACATCAGATAGCATAATGAACGGCGAGAGTTGTGGTAATGTTATAGAAAATATTAATGCCGCCATAATTTGTACATACAGTTGAGCATGTTAATGTTCCAGTACTATTATAGGCATTGCGAACTTTACTCCCATGCTTGGTCCTATATCATAAATGATATAAGAGCTATAATACCGAGATATAATCAGCTTAACCTATATAGGGTGACACAAGATTTGGCCTATTGATTATCTTAATCCCCATGCTTAAATACGCTGAAATAGTTTAGTCGGTCAAAACCTACCACTCATAACGGTATCACAAAGGTTCAACTCCTTTTTTCAGCTTCATCCATGATCTTTATGGTCATGACAAAATATTCTATATGTTAGTGTGATCTAGATAAAAATGTTTACATAGGGCTATTATTAATATACCGCAAAGGTATCATTTATTTGTTTGTTGTCTAAAAGTAAGCGCATGATCAGATGATAAATCATCTGGATTTGGCGTGATTTTTTTAATCAAATTACATATAGAGAATCTTTGCTCTATCGGAATGGTCATACAATTACAACATATATCTACACATGAAAAATATCCTAACACAAAGCTTAGCTAAATATTTCCTACCCGGTGGGAATGTCTCTTCTACTGCATACAACTTCAATAGCGGTTCTTCAACTGGAAGTGTTGCTATGTTAAATGCTCAACGAAGTGCAATCAAACTGATTCAACATTTCTTTTCACCTATCAAAGCATTAGCTAGCAAACCAGTATTCACAGTAACAGCAAGCAAAGTTATTATCAATCTATTCTATTTCATCCCTAAGGAAGCAGCATTAAACAATAACACTATCAATAACTTAGGTAACGTACTAAGTAAACTATTTGGACGACCCGTTGAATTACGTTTAACTAAATTACATTATCCATATCTTGATAGCTACATTCTAGCCCAATACATTGCTTTAAATACGCTGAATAGTACCTTTGTTACAATCCAAGACATTCTTTTCGATAAAGCATCAATCGTCAAAACTACAGAATCAGCTAAAGTATTAGCTAGTGAATTACCATCACAAATTGTTGGTATTAAAATTCGTGTATCAGGACGATTAGTGACAGAACGATCAAAACCACGTCAAACAGTTCAAACTGCACAAATTGGTTCTTTTGCTAAAGATAACAAAGCTCTAGTAGATGCTGCGTCATTTTCAACTAAAAACAAAAAAGGTGCATTTACTGTTAAAGTATGGATCAGCCAACGAATTGCTTAATTCTATATTATATCACTTATAATCCCCGAGCTCGTATTACATTATGTACCTTACAAAATGTTGACCCCTTTCGGGGAATTGGTCATATGCCTACATAACATTGACCCTTTCCGGGTTATATGACAGACAAAATGTTGCTCTGGTTCACTAAGGCTACTATATTTTGTCTACCTATCGGGGATTTGTATGTGTGATATGATTAAGTGGAATACTATTTGTCAGTTGCTGATCGTAGACATAGGGCAATAGGTCCTAGCATAGAAAGTAGTAGAATAATACTTCCTAGTAGTAACCATACTGATCCGTATGTGTAAAGACCTTGACCAATAGCTTCGATTTGGTTGAAGTTGGCAAAGCTGTTGTCAGCTGTTGCTCCTGTGAATGTCATGTGAACGTTTGAACCGATTGATGAGCTATCAATACCAAGGAATAATCCGTTGATGTAGTTGAATAGGTTTAATGGTAATCCTCCTGCTTCTTTGTATGAACTAGGGATAACTGATAGTACTTCGAAGAAGAATAGAGAACCAACAATTAATCCAAGGGGTAGATTTTTTGTATATTCTCGCCCTACTGATACGATTTCTGTCAGTTGAATGTTCAGCATCATAACTACGAATAGGAATAGAATTGCGATAGCACCAACGTAAACGATTAGGTATGAGATTCCGATGAATCCAACACCTAGGAGTAGTAAGTAACCGGCAGCATTAACGAACACAGAGATAAGGAATAGCACAGAGATAACTGGGTTTTTTGATGTAATAACTAACACACCAGAAAGTACAGCACCAAAGGCTAAGAGATCTAATAGGAAAGTGTTCATGATTAAGATAATATAATTTACGACTACGTCATGATCTGAATCAGATCATGCGTTCTTCCTGCTCTAAACGAGTAATCTCGAGTTCAAAGGGAGAAGCTAAAAGTCCGTATACAAGAGGTCGAGTAAAAACTGCCTCGAGTAGGCCAATGCCATGAGTAAGTACAGTCGCCGAAAAGAATCGAACTTTCATCTCGATATTAACAGTATCTTGCTCTGACCGTTGAGCTACAGCAACTGATGATTGGTTTAGTAATTAACGAATGTGACCAAATAATTAAGGATAAACCAAATCAGGTGGACAGGATTCGAACCTGCAGGATCTCCCACCCAAAGGGAGCGTCATACCAAATAGACTTCCACCTGCAACTTATATCATTGCTTTTACCCCATGACAAAATCTTGGCAGGGATAGTTATGTAAAGGATAACCTAAGCACTGCTTGCAGACATTTTGTCAAGTGCTCCTGATCATATACTATTGTAGTAAATAATATTTTGGTTATATCCAATGACATGTAAGTATCCAGAATCGAACTGGAATCATACTGATTAGAAATCAGTTGTAATAGCCATTATACAATACCCACTTTAATTATCTACTCTGCGCAATTAGCGGTATCTACTGGAGTAGACAAAATGTCACTAAGGAAAGGGGATTTTAAGAGAAATAATTATTATTTAGATGACACAGCTTTCGCTGTTGGTAGTAATACTAATGCGCTTAGATATACAAGAATTAGTCCAATGTCACCTCCTAATACTGAATCTACAGATCCTCCAAGAAGAACCGGTGCGAATAGTAAGAAGATGAATGAAATTAAACCAAGGATAATGTATAGAGCGTAACTTGTAATTACTCCTGTGTCGTAACTTCCGATAGTTCGGGCTGAGTTAGTTAGGGCAGTGCTAAATCCGTATGGACCTACCATTTCGATAACTCCTCGGTCTAGGACTTTAGAGATAGTTTGTCCTAATCCAAGACCTCCACTAATGAAGTATTTGTTATATAGGATATCCACTAACCATTTTCCGTTAAGGAATTTGTATAGTGCGTTACCTAAGTAGTTGTCAGTTAGACTAATTGTGAATGATGGTACAACATGGTATAGATATACTGCTAAGGCTGCTCCGAACATACTTCCAATTGCTGGAAGTAGTTTTAGGAGTAATGGAAGACCAAATTCAGCTTCGATTAATGAAATGTGATCCGGATGTTGGAATAGAGCGGTTGAAAGGAAGTCTGTTCCCACTCCTACGAAAGTGTCTTTAGCTACATAACCGAATCCAATTGACATAATAGATAGAATTACTAATGGAATCACGATGATCATAGGAGCTTCGTGAGCATGTAGGTAATCACCTTTAGGTGCATTTGGTACAGTGAAGAATGTTAGAGAGATCAGACGGAAACTATAGAAGGCTGTGAATACGGCTGAGATTGTACCAAGCCAATATGCTACGTTACCGGATACTTCGTATTGTCCCAGTGCTACTTCAAGAATCAGATCTTTTGAGTAGAAACCTGTTAAGAATGGGAATGCCATTAGTGACAGAGAACCAATTAAGATAGCTGTGTAAGTGAACGGTAAGAAGTTAACTAGACCACCTAATCGTCGTAGATCTTGTTGATCGGCCATTCCGTGAATTACTGCTCCAGCTGCTAGGAATAGAAGGGCTTTAAAGAAAGCGTGGTTCACTAGGTGGAAGAGTGCCACGTTGTATTGGCTAAGTCCTACGGCCATGAATAGATATCCCATTTGTGAACAAGTACTATATGCAATGACTCGTTTTAGGTCATTTTGTAATAGACCTGTTGTAGCTGCGAAGAATGCTGTTAATGCACCTACCCAAGTAATAACGACTAGGACAGTTGGTCCATATTCGATAATTGGTGATGATCGTAGCATTAAGTATACCCCTGCGGTAACTAGGGTTGCAGCATGAATTAGAGCCGATACCGGAGTAGGTCCTTCCATCGCATCGGGTAGCCATGTGTGCAGTCCAAGTTGAGCCGATTTGGCCATCGCACCTAGAAGAAGTAGTAATCCAATGATAGTGATAGATGTTTCGTTAATGAATGGTGCAACACTGAATACAGTAGCGTAATCAACGTTACCGAATACCCAGAAGATTGCAAAGAATCCAACTGAAAGGAACATATCACCAACACGGTTAACTGTTAGGGCTTTGATTCCAGATTTGTTAGCTTGAATTCGTGTATACCAGAAGTTAATCAGTAAGTAAGATGAGATCCCGATACCCTCCCATCCAATAAACATGATAAGGTAGTTATCCCCTGCTACTAGAACGAGCATAAAGAATGTGAACATTGATAGATATGAGAAGAATCGTTGGTTGTGAGGATCTTCGGCCATATATGAGATTGAGTAAAGGTGAACTAATGATGATACTACTAGTACAGGTAGAAGCATTGATACAGTTAAGCTATCGAATAAGAATCCCCATGACACTAGCATGAATTCAGAATCGATCCAACTAAATAGTTGGATAGAAACAGGTGATCCACATAGTCCTACTTCGTAGAATGCTACTAGTGCTAAACCAGTAGTGATCATTAGTGAACCAGTAGTGATAATGTGAGCACCAGTAACTCCGATTTTTCGTCCAAGAAGACCAGCAACAGCTGATCCGAATAATGGTAGAGCAAGAATTGATAGGTACATTATGTTCGAAGAGAGATGTTACCTCGTAATCGGTAGTATGCAACCAGAATTCCTAGACCGATGGCACTTTCAGCACCAGCAATAGCAATAATATAAATAGAATATGTTTGACCCATGATATCATCGAATTGGTATGAACTAACTAGTACTAATAATGTAACTGCGAGAAGCATAAGCTCGATTGAGATGATCATTAGAATGATGTTTTTCCGGTTAAGGATGAAACCAAGAATTCCAATGAGGAAAAGAACAAGTGATAGAGTCATTGTTATTTATATATTTTCCATATGGAACAAGTGTATTAAGGTTAATTGGCTCAGCCAATATGTGTACAATGAATGGCAATAGAACTATTAGATTCTACCACCAATGAACATTAAGAGTTAACTTAATGGTATTAGAAAGTGTCAACATGGGCACTCAATAATGAATTGTTATTTGAGATGCAAGACGCACAACAAAATATCACTCTCACGAGTATCGAGAAAAACCGGGTTCGAACCGACATACCCCACTTTGACAAAATGGTACATTGCCAATTATGCTATTTTCCCGTTGATATAAATTGCTGACTACTTTTAACAAGCATTGTTTGTGTATGCATGAAGGCCAATATTTTGTCTATCGGCTAACCATGATAAATGGACGACATTGTTGGGTTTTGATCATAGCATATGGCTCCTATATTTTTTTATGTCATTTGATGACTTCAAGCTTACCTATATACATAAACTTTTTGCTGAGGACATTATGACTTCTAAAGATTAATTCTTTTACCA